>QRFJ01001121.1:408332-642679 GCA_006176705.1 Cocos nucifera | reverse complement strand
ACCTAGCTTATGACAATGATTTTTTGTGCTACGGCAGTAGTTACAAGTGACTTCCATAGCCTTTTTTTATAGTAGTGAGAGGTTATCATACATAATAAAAAAAATGCAGAAGACTTACGAGCTGATGCTTTTCTCCAAAAAATTTTTACTCAAATTTTTATCCTCTTCAAATTATAAACTATCTTGTTTGGTTTGTGATAAGAGGACTGTCCTGGACTTTTTTGTTGGTGGAATGGTCTCAAATCTAGGATCCAACTTTAGATACGAGGTATTTCGCTTTTAGGTTGTCTTTTCACTCTCTTAATGATTGAAGGGATTGAAGATAATTATTTATCCCCAATATCATCCTCCTTTTCAGGGGTGTCCTTCCTCTTTTTCTTCATCCTTAGTTCTTCTTCCCAGAGGCCTTCCACCTCCTCTCCATCGTCCCCCTCCTCCCCTTCATCCTTTTTTTTATTTGCAATATCTCCCTATTTAAGCAATAAATTTAGGAGGTTCTCAACTATGATAAGATTTTTCTTAACCTCCTCAAGTTCAATTCTCATCTGCGCATAGGTTGCATAGCATATTTTTGGATTTGTATAATTTTTTTTTCGATTGGTAAGCCACTACTCCTCTAACATAGGAAGAATAGCATCCTCCACCTATAAATAAAGAAGAAAATCAAATTAAATTAATAATTCTAATAACAAAATATGGAACAAAAGATTTATGACATCATGGATCATCTTACCAACTCATGGGGCTGCATGTCCAGTATCCGTATATTTTGGGGCTCCGAGTGGCTATCATGCCACTTCAATAGCCAAGATAATTTATTTGGATTAAATGGGGCTACATTGTGCTATGCTTGAAAAATCATACCTGCATATTAGCAATTTCTACATTAAAACTATGGAAGAATTCTAATTTATTAATTATGATCATTTTTGCATATGAATTATTCTTACTAATAGAGCTACCGAACAACTAAATAAGATAGGCTATCTCCTACCCTTGTCACACCTCTTTGCTTGGACTGGCTTTCCAAATCTCAAGCATTCAATAATTTATGGGAGACCAAAACGTATCAAGTTCTTGATTGCAGAAGTCCAGTCAATTGCTCCCAATTGAGATAAATTATCCAAGTAAGGGATGAGATACTTTGGACATGTTTGATTTGACTTTGGTGCCAAAAATATTTCGAGCAGGTATGCAATCCAAAGTCTGATAGTATCCTTAATGTCCTCCTATGTCTTTGAGAATTGAAGTAGAGTAATCAATTTTTCCAAACACTTGGGTTGAAGATTGGACAATATCGCCAATCTTTGAAGATTAACTTCCCTTTTATCTGGGCATGTGATGTAGAGATCTTCTTCCTATGGCATGTGTTGGTGAAAATCTGGTTGACGCCAGATGAGCTGGTAGGTTAAGGAAGAAGAGAGTCTTACCATCGTGAACCTACAAATATAAATCCCTCGAAGTTTGTGGTGGTGGGCTTTGAATAAGGATCCTCTAATGATTAAGCACTCAGCTCTCGGCCATCAATAGCAGTAGAGGTCTCAGAAAAAGAATTTCAATAATGTCTTATTGAGAAGGACAAAAGAGTTTTAGAGAAAAATTGTAATGTGGAGGAGTCCCTTTTAATAGATAGGAGTTCGGAGCAAAATAGATAGTGACAGCCGCGATAACAGTCTGGTAGTTGTAGCCGCTCGAAACCTCATGAGATTGTTATTGAAAAGATGGGGTGCCCCCGTGTAGCAGACTCGAATAGGTAGATCAGCTAGTAGGCCGTCCGATAAGACTGTCAGCTGCGGGGCTATTCAGGGGTTATGTTATATGGAAGAAAACGGGGCGCCGAGCCCCTATATACGTAGACTGACTATGTGACAATCAATAGCCATAGTATCACAACACCTTTATATTGATCGTGACACTCAGAATCTCGACATAGCAAGTTATAATCATACAGGAAGAGTGTCCGTTGTCATTGATGTGCCCGGCTTTCATACGAGATTAGTAGTTGAAGTTTGGAGGAAGCAAGGCGTTGGTATTTTGTGTGAAGAGCTTTGACGATATGCCATTCTAGAGAGGCGTCGGACTCCTAAAAAGAAATATAGCTAAGAGGTATCATCTGAATGAATAACTACTTGAATTTGTGAAAGTAATCCACTGGAGCGAATCTAGAGGAGAAGTCCAATAGGAATTCGACTGGTGGAGAAGCTCAATTAAAGGAAGAAGTCCAAAAAAAGGTAGTTTGGCCTCCAGACGAAATTGAACTGAAGTGAGATCCGAAAGGGGTTTGGCGTGCTGAAAGGAATCCAAACTGAAGAGAGAAGTGAATGAAGCCGACTGGTGGAGAAGTTCATGTGAAGAGGAGTCTAGAGGGGTTTCGCCATTGGGGGTTCGAACCGCCTGGAGTGTTTGGGAGCTGTGTTCAGCCATAGAAGAGTCAACCAAACTGGAGCAAGAATTCTCGACTACAAAGCTCTTCCATGATTACCAGTTAATTAGATATATGCATAAGAACTGTTTCTGCAATGGGGGTGGGTTTATCCCAACTAATAGCCCGCCCATCTCTAGAGTTCAAAATTCGAAGAAAGCGGAATACAAAAAGAGATGACTCACCAAGTTATTTTTCACGAGCTTCTGCACCTATTGAAGTTAAAGCTCGGGAGAATCTGTCGTCTTCCATGGGAAGGATTAAGAGAGATCTATATCTCACTACAATTGAAATGAGCTTGGAAAGATCTTGTCTCCGCTATGATGGAGAGATCTTACATTCATTAAGTTTTGGATATGAGTCCGACGAGAGAATCTTTGCTCCAGCTGAAGGTTGTAGAATCTCATTCCTATTGAAACTTAAAGGCTTGGGAGTAAAGCTCTATCTCCAAAACCGAGATGGTTGTAGAACATCTATAATCTTATCTATTGATGTTATGAAGTAGACAGCTCAAGGAAAGATCTTATCCTTAGCCACAGAGGTTATTGAGAATCTACATTATCTATTAAAGAAGTTAGAAGCTTGAAAAAGATGCTTACTCCCAACCGAGACGTAGGAAGATCTTATTATCTCCTATTAACTAATGCTCGGAGGAATCTTATCTCCAGTTGGAGATTTAAGGAGATCTTATCTTAACCTGTGTAATGTTAAAGCTTGGGCGAAGATCTTATCTCTTAGTCCGAGTTGCTAGAGAGAAATCTTATACTCCTATTGAGATCGATTGATGCTTGAGGAGAGACTTAATCTCCAACCGAGGGTCATAGATCCTTATTCCTATTGGCTTGATAAGCTCGTGAGATCCTTATCTCCAACTGAGTTATAGAAGATCTTATCATCACTATGAAGTGAAAGAGACTTCTATCTTCGATCGAAGCTGAAACTCGGAGGAGATCTTATCTCCATCAAGGTGTAGGAAATCTTATCTCTTATTGAAGTTGATGCTTTGGGAGAGATCTTATCTCCACTGAACGTCGTTATGAAAGATCTTATTCTATTAAAATTAAAGCTTTGGGGGAGATCTTATCTCCAACGAGGTTGTAGAAAAATCTTATCTCCTTATTGAAGTATTAAGGAAGAGTTCTAATCTTCTATTGAACTTAGAAAGCTTGAAGGAATTCTTTATTCCAGCCAGATTGTAGGAGATTATCTCTACTTGAAGTTTATACTTGGGAAAGATCTTATCTCTCACCGAGGTTGTAGGAGATCTTATCCCATAGTTGAAGTTAAAGCTGCGGGAGAAGATCTTATATCCAACCGAGGTGTTAGGAAGATCTTAATCATCTTGTTGAAGTATGAAGCTCAGAGAGAATCTATCTCCAGTCGTAGTGGTTTTGTAAGAGATTATCACTTCATGTTTGAGGTGGAAGAACGATTCTAATCTTTCCTGTTGAAGCTTCGAAGGAGAGATTTATCTCCAGTGTCCGAGGTTTGTAGGAAAAGATCTTCATCTTCCTATTAGAAGAGTGAGTGATAGGGAAAATCCTGATTCCCATATCCAGGTTTTCAGATCTTGATCAGACAAGAGATATATTTCAAAAATTTTTCGTCTTGATCCCAATCAGATCTTCATACTCATATATACAGATCTTTGATACTATTATCACTTAATAATAAAAATAAAATTAAAATATACAAATTGAATCAAATTTAATTTCACACTGCATCTGGAAATCCTATTACCACACCAAACACTAAAAAACCCAAACCCACCACTGATTGATGATCCATATTGCAGCGGTAAGATTCTGGATCTTAAGCCACGCAAAGTGACTGGCCATCCACCGTGTTATCCACTCAGGTTGGATCTGGAGATCCTCTTCTTCTGCTATCACACTCTCTCAAGAGAATCAGATCTGAATCTGAATCTGAAGGATCTATTCAAACATTTTTTGAAATGAGCAGTCTGTCCTTTCTTGCAATAAAAAGGCACGCACCTTCATGCTTTTGATCGCACTTTCTTGGATCTGAATCGCACCACACCAATGCCAAAACTCCCTTTATCGGAATTGGAGAGCAAAGGGGAGAAGACTGACTTATGGCATGGGAAGGAGGGAAGGCAGCCTTGGGGCAGTGGTGGGTTTCTCAAATTGAAATTACTGTAGAATCTGAGTTATGGGCCGCGGGATGCTCTTTGAATACTTAAGTACCACAGCTGATGGCATCTCCATGCTTCCATCCCAACCAAATCACAACCCTTTTGAAATCAGAATCAAATTTTTGATTAGTGCGCGAAATAAGGAACGCCCTGGATTCCTCCATTAGAGAGCGCCTAAAAAAGAACCAGTCAAAGTCTAGGTTCTATAACAGAACTCTAAATATCGGAAATCCAAAAAAGAGATGATAGATCCTTGTCCAAACAACAAGGACTCCTAGTGCAGGCCTCAATGGGCCACAACTGACCTAGGCGTGGTGTGTGCCCACTTCTCTTGCCATGATATACTCGGATAGAGGGAGATAGGCCGCTCACCAAGACTCCGCAAAGGTGCATAGAACAGTGTAGTTCAAAAAAGTCAAAATGTGTCAATAGTCCTAAAATCGTTTCACCAGTCAAAGATAGATTTTGACTCAAAGTCAAAGAACAAGAAACTGTGCAGAAAGTGATCAAAAATGGCAGTAGTGTCCTTACAAAATAGAAAACCTTTTCTGACTTGGACTAACCTTCTGTCAGACCATAGAAGACTCTTTTGAGCACCAAACTCCTTTGGGCTCAGACAGGAAACAACTTATTCACTGATAGGGCAAATAAGAAAACGTTAGGTTCAATCGAGTGCTGGCACGATTCATTGAACCTAATTGAATCATCATTTCAGATCAATTGAACTAGATTCAGTTCAATTGATGATCACCAGATCAAAACCCTTGTTTGTTGATCCCAGTTAGGTTCAGTTCCGTATGGGTAATGAGGATATGTCATGATCTCTTATCATCGACATCATCGAAACTCCTTCGATGATCAGAACTCTTCTGATATCGCAACAGCTGAATGATTGATCATCTAAAATCATTCTAATGCTCAAGATCCACCATGACACTATGCAAGTTAGATCGGGCGAACCCATCAGAGGCTGAATGCGAACCCTCTTGGGTGGCAGCTACCGTGGTGATATCATGTACTTCTATCTTGAGCCCCGATCAGAATGTAGGGTTAAGGTGAACTCGTCAAACAACCCTAGTCTCTGCTGATCATATGATGTAATCCATTCATTGAGTCTAATGGTGAAAAGTCTAAATAGTAACCTCTTTCTATTATTTCACTCTAACCAATGGCCATGGATTTCTGGACTTGGAATTCTCAATGATATCATGCATAGGGGCTATTTCCTCCTCTACCACCGAGGTAGATAGCATTCCAATCTTGATGGGCAATCCAGTTCCTACAATGAACATGTCAATAGCACATACACTCAAGGGTTCCATATGCTGGAGACCGAAGTAATGGTGGTGAGTCCCAAACTATCAACACGCCTCAAGGTGACTGCCGATGCATCCTCAGGTCAAAGACCCAGACACACTTACTTGCAGGCATCGAGTCAGTCATTGACGAGAAGGTAGACTCCCCTAAATGACTACTCGAGGTGGTCACGCTCAGTGACCTCAATTTTTTAATGAGTACCTGTACTCTCGCTCCGGTATCCTCCACACCGTAGACTCAAGACTCATCTAAACTAAAGATAAGCGATTGTACAACCACCTTCCGGATCAATCACCATCCTTGTGATGATCCGCTATGGGGGTTTTCCCCCCAAGCGGGAGCAATTTATGAGTTAATAATTTATTCATGTCTGTAAAATTTTCCATTATCGTATTATTATATTATGAATTATCAATACAATTAAGCTCAAAAGGTGTATCACAAGACACCTAAAATACACATGATGTGATAGAAAATAACCCATTTATTAATTTTAGTCAAAAAAATTAAATTTTGACCCCTAGAAGTGTATAACAGTGTCCAGCCAAATTCTGGCTTCCTAGGGCACATAATATCTAACAATCTCCCACTTGTCCTGCAGCCCAATTGGCTAGCAAGTCTAAGTCCCATCTCTCAAGGTGGGCTTCGATGCTTCTGCTGGCCCACACAGCTTTGTAAGTTGGGTTGTCACATTAATCTAACGGAGTCCGACTCTCCTTGACCTCGACATAACCCTTCTCGAGGTAAAATCGCTGGAATATGCTTGGATTCTGGAAATGAGACCCTCGCGCTCTACAGAGCTTATGGCGCCATTGTTTGTCGTAAGTATAGAGGAATGGCATCTAGGCATTACTCTGATTTTTGGCAGTGATTTCTTATCCAGAATGCTTCCTTCGCATCTTCCCTGACGGCAGCGAGATATATTATGGGCTTCCATGGTGGAAATCTACTATGCACCGTTTGCTTGGAAAACTCTTTTCAGCTGATAGCTCCACCATTGCACAGCAAACAGACTCGCGCAGATGGTTGACTTTCGATCATCTATATTGGACATTGAAGTCGGCGAAGTCTTTGTATCCGCTGGAGTCCGGCAGGAGTTCTCCGTTACGCAAAGACCAGCATCATATCCTTAAAGTTCTTTCTCAGTATTTAAGGATACATTTCAACAGAAGTCCAAGGGTTCTTCATCTGGATTTGGACTGATATCTGCCTTGTGACACTCACAGCATGGGCTATATCAAGGTCCGTGTAATAGCAATGGCGATACATGAGGCTCCCCTATTGCAGAAAGCATTAAGGGATCATTGCTTCATGCGTTCTAATTTCCTCCAGGTGTGCTGGGGGCACATCTCTGAAGAATGAATAACGCAATATCTGAAAGGGTATTAATCCGCCTCTTGAGTTTTCATATACTAAACTCTTTAAAGTAACTTTCTCTATGTACATCTTCTTTGTGAAAGTCCTACATCCATATTACGGTCTATCCCTAAGATCTTAATTCGTAGAATAAAGGAAGCTTCACCTAGGTCCCATTTTCATGGAGAATTCCTTGACCAACCACATCTTGACTGATGTCATATGGGAATATCAATTTCCAAAATAAGGAGGATGTCATCCACGTACAATATTAAGGAAAAAAGACCCCAAAAAAAACAGCCGCCCCCCTCCCACTGACCCTTTTGAAAAACACATGGTTCCTCTTCATTTTTTGAGAAACGCAAACGTTTTGAAAATGCACATCATTGAAACGAGTGTTCCATGCTACCGAAGATGGCTTGCTTTAAAGTCGCATATAATGGACCTTTGCAGCTTGCAAACCTTGTTTGATCAGATCACTGGATGTGAAAACCTAGCGCTAATTACGCATATAGATATCCTTCTTCAAAAGATATCGCATTCAAGAAACACCGTTTTCCCAAACGTCCATTTTGCCATATTTCGTAATCGAAAATAGGTCTGCAACAGTAAGCAGTGTTGCGGATGGATTTTTAGCAATAGCTAGCTGGGAAAAGGTATCCTATAGTCTAGTGCCTTCGCAAATTGACTATAACCTTTTGGCCACCAATCTAGCCCTTGAATGTCTCCCACATTCCCATCTGCACCAATCTTTCTCTTGAAGATGCCATTTACTCCAATAGGTACTATACTTGCTGGTGGATTCCACCAAGGTCCAGACTTGGTTTGAAAAGTGGGCATCCGAGTCCCAATTTCTGACTGCATTGCCTCTACATTTCTCGAGTCGATATCTGAAAATATCGCCTCATTGTAGGTTTGGGATCACTGAGCACCATTACCTACGAGGAAATTTCGCTCTACATCCTTGAAATAATACCTAAGTTATCTTCAGGGGATGGGAAACTCTTTCCCGATTCTAAACGAGGTGGAGTGAGGTAGTTTTTTTGGTTCTTATTGCTCAACTGATTTGGCTCCACTTGGTCCTTAGCTCATTCTTGCTTGTGAGACTTTCTCATGCAAGCGTTGATCTATTTTCGCCAATGCCGCTATCTTGAATAAAACTAATTTTTTCAAGAAATATGGCATGTCGACTCACAATCACATTGTGGTCTTCTGGAATGTAGAAATAGTATCCTAATGAAATCTTTAAGGATATCCTATGAAATCGAGGCTCTAAAGGACCTAAACATCTAACTTTGTCCCCGCTTGTTTGTCTATTACATGAGCTGGACAACCCCAATTTTGAGATGACCGTCAGATCTTGGTTTCTTACCGCGTGCTATAATCTCATACGGTGTGGTAGGAACGGTTTTAGAGGGAACCGCTGTTCAGGTAGATAGATTGAAAGTTAACAATGAGTGTCCCCAAAGAAATCAGGAAGGTCTGTGAAGCTGGCATGCATGGATTGAACCATATCTACATAGAGTCCAGATTTTTCCGTTCTGAAACCCTGTTGAGTGAAGGTGTTCCCTGGGTGGAGTCCATTGAGAGACTATGCATTATCCTTGAGATAGTCTAGAATTCCCTGCTAAGGTATTCAAGCCTCCTCGGATCTGATCGAAGAACCTTAATGGGTTTTTCTTATTTTGTTTTTTCTTCTTCATGTCTGAATTCTTTGATTTTCAAAAGGCTTACAAGACTTGTGTCTCATAAGATAACAACATACCCATACCCTAGACAGATTCATCGGTAAAGGTAAATGAAGTAGACAAAATTGCCTCTAGCCGGCACATCAAATGGGGCCGCACACATCAGTAAATGTAACTAGGGCAAGGAGATCTGTGGCCTCCTCCTCCGCATGTCCAACAAAAAAGGGAATTTAGTCATTTTGCCTTGAAAGACAAGGAATTCCACAAGTTGGGATATGACTCGGAAGTCAATGGACTCAATAGTCCATTTTTCTCCAATTTGTTGATCCTATCTTCTGCTATATGACCTAATCTCAGTGCCATAGATGATCTGTGGTTTGGACTATCCCTAGGTCGTTTGGGCATTCACGTTTTTGCTCGACGTTAGCCAATAGGTAAATCAATATGTAGCTATAAAAAACGCATTAATAAGAAAAACCATTTTGTAATTTTATTATCTTTTCATAAAAGAATGTTACAAATGGTCCTTTAAAAGAATGGTGATCACAATAACGGCTTCTTGTCTAAGCATGAAACAGAAAATCAACAAATCCTCGGCTGGCTGGCAGGTACAAATAACAGTCTTGCAAAACTAGTCTAATCGAATGGTAACTACGTAGAGGTATGTTCCCCACAGGCTACTGTAAGCAACTTCTTGCTACCATTAACCAACACGTAGGATCATGTCTTCCATCCCTCAGCCTCCTGCTATCTCTCAAGCCCTGCATAAAAAGTGCACGATGAGCATTTAGAACCAAGTCAAGCAAACCCAACTGGATGCAGACAGAAACTATAAGGTTAGACCTCAATAAACGGAAGCATACTCCTGAAAGGACCTTCTTCTTGTTCTTCAGATGGCCAGGTAAAGTAAGGGCAGTTCCGGCTTCCAATGGTCGTGCGCTGTTAGCAATGGAAACACTTTCCTTTGCCATCGGTCTTTTTCTTGCGATTTATGGCCTTCTTCTTCTTTGATCCTTCCACTTTTGTTTTTCACAACAGAACTTCTTTTTCTTTCCAATAAGACTTTCTTTGGAATAAGGTCCCATTCCATAGCAAGAAACTGAGCCTTTAGAACCTTTCATAGAAAAGCTCAGCGTAAACCAAGCAAAAAAAAAGTATTCATTAACGTTCGGCCAAGAACATCTGAAGTTTATGGCAATGGTGGTAATTCCATGAATGAATTGCCGCATAAATGCCATACAGTCAAGGAATTGTAGAATGATATCGTTCTGCAGATCAAGTCCAAACTTCACAATATATATTCGACCTCCGAGCTTCTCAAAGCTCTTTCATGTTCGCCTTAGATCATTGTCAGACACAGTGATCTTGGACTGACTGGCCCATCACGCATCTTTAGCCTTAAAAAAAAGTTCATTTTCGTGACCTTGAATATTTGGGCATGCACGACTCTGTTCACCAAAACATCTCCTGCAGGTTGAGCCAAACATTTTGGCCGAGCAGTCAACGATTATCCTCATGTTGGCGCTGGAGCTCAATAGACCATCGAGCCAACATGTAATATCTGGCCTTATTATCTTCGTGCAAATTCCATTTTTTCAGAGATGCTCTCTGTTCAAATCACGATGGGACGGGCTGGTATGTGGGAGGGTCCTGGTCCAAAAATATGAGTTAACTTCATCGAAATCCCAAAATAATTTTGTAAGTTCCTGAGGCTCAAATCTTTATAATTAGGGTCCAGTTAGTCTATTTGTAGTCCAAGATACGTGCCAATGGTTTGAACGCAGCACATATTCCTTGTAGAGAAGTCAAAGATTCTAGTTAGATACTGTAATTTTGCTTGGTAGCGGTTTTCTAACGGCTGCTATTACAGCCATCGCCGTAGCTCTATAGCAGCGGTTGCTGCAGCAGTTGTTTGAACCACTGCCATAGATATCCTATTATAGCGATTTATAAATCGTTGTAATATATCGATCTATAGCAGTGGTTATCTAACCGCTACCATAGATTACCTATGGCAGCGGTTGCAGCGGTTACATAACCGCTTATAGTAGTGGTTTCTTAACCTCTGCCATAAGTCTAATGCAGCGGTTGGCACCATTTGCACCATAAACCTATGGCAGCGGTTGGCATGGATATGGCAGCGATTATAAAACCATTATCGTAGATCTTGAATAATTAAAAAAATTAATTTTTTTATTTTTTATATATTTTATCTAACAAATATAGATATATAACATAAGAAAATATAATAAACATAAAAATTATTCTAAAATGCTAAAATTTTATTACCAAATAAAATTTATTATAATATTTTTTTAAAAAATAAAATACATCAAAAGTCTCCTAAATCTACATCATCATCATCATCATCGGGAGCCAAAGTCAGAGCTGGAGCTGGAGCTAAAATGCAGACCAACATATCCTCGAAGCCCATGACTCCAAAATGTGTACTAAGGTGGATGGAGTATGCTCCGACTGCTCTTTGGATGCTGAACCGCTCATAACCCACCGAGGGGTAGGGGTGAAAGCTAGATGGCGTTTCAGTGCCATCGTAACCTACAACGTTAATGAACATTAATCAATATAATAAGTTGAACAATAATATTAGTATAGCATCAATAAATAGTCTCTAATATTTATACTAAATGAGGGTCTCATAGTGGCTGGCATGGCACAGCATGGCTTACCAGCATGGCACATATTTTTCTTAAGCTTTCAAAGATCAGAAGAAAGAGAGCACTTTGACCAAAATAAGAAAGATATAAAAAAAAATTTAAATAAAAATTAATAATTAGACTCTAATAATTTATACCAGAATGTTAAAGTCATCATCTAGTGGCATCTATAATATGGATATCACAATCGCTCCTGATAAATGTATCTGGGACCTCGACAGTACCAAGTAAATTTTGTCCTAGAAGAATGCTTTACATGCATGGTCCAACATTGTCATCAACTTTGGTATCATCAAAAATATGCCTAGGCACCATCCTCACAACAACACCCCATTGAGGCTCCAAGAAATCACTAACGTAGAAGACTTGACTTGCTTGGGAGGCAAGTATATACAGTTCTTCATTGCAGAGATGGCATTGCATGCTAATGAGAGTAAAACCACACTCATCAGTCTTCATCCCAGACTGTGATAAAGTGTCAAACCAATCATACTTCATCAATGTGATCCTCCCTTTAGAATAATAGTCCAAGATGACTATCTTCTCCACCACGGCATAATAGTTCAAATCCTCCATACGAGGCTGTAAATTCCTTGAGCTAGCATAACACCCAATGGTGGTGCTTAACATGATGCCACTATTTTGTATTGCCATATTTATAGACCTGCTATGAATATTAAACCTGTAGTCATTAATGATGAGCTATTTATACTCACGCACGGTACGATTAGGGCCCATTGAAAGAGCATGCACTTCAGGGTTCACATCACTGAGCGAGAATCTCTACACCTAATTAAGGAGATGACACCTAATTAGTAAACATGGTTCAATAAGTTGTACCAGGAAAGAATATATAATCGCTTACATGATCTTTGAACTATTTTAAAAATTCATTGCTATGCATTTTCTCTCTCCTACATACTTAGAGCACCATATTTTACTCTTATGATCTTCTTGTGTTTGCTGCATGCACAAAGAATAAATTTAGGTATAATTGAATATTTTTTCTAATTATTATGAAATAAATAATGCTGAGTGATTCATCTTATGTACGGCTCAATGACATCATAGTTGAAAAGCACTTAGTGGTGTGCCTTATCCCTTTCCTCAATGCTCAAATCAATGAGGTGGTATGAGGTGGAAAGTCCACCTAGCTATGGAATGGACTCAAATGCAGGCTCAATTGGCTCATACTGATTATCCTAATTTCTTATTGGCCAATCACGACGTATCTCAAGCTTGTTTAAGTACATGATACAAAAATCCATACACTTTTGATCCAAATAACCTTCTGCTATAGATCCCTCTGAGCGATTCATATTTCTTACATAAGAGTTTAAAGTTTGAATATTTCTCTTAGTAGGATACATCTATCGATAGAACGCTGGACCACCAAGTGCAACTTCCCCTGCAAGGTGCACGGTGAGATGCATCATAACTATGAAAAATAATGGTGGAAATATCTTCTCTAGATCATATAATATAGTCACTGCCGTTGCCTTCATTTTCTTCACATCTTTCTTAAGCAACCTCTTTGCACAAATATCTCTGTAAAAGTTACAAAGATGAATAACTACCACTCTAACATTTGTTGGCAACATGCGGCGAATAGCTATTGGGATCAATTCCTGCATCAGTACATGATAATCATGAGTCTTCAATCCCTCAAGTTTTATCCTTACTATTCACATGCTTTGATATGTTGCTTGAGTATCCATCTAGGACCTTTATGTTCTCCAACACATGAAGAAATGTGGACCGTTTGGAGGCATTCATAACATAGCATGCATGAGGAAGCCTCCACTATTCTCCCCCTACCAGCTCTGGATGGAGTGATCTTCTAATACCTTATTCTTTCAAGTTAAGTCAGGAATTTAAGTCATCCTTGGCCTTATCCTTGATATTCAAGATTATTGCCAAAAGGAGCATGCACACATTTTTTTCAATATGCATTACATCTAAAGCAGTGGTGCAATAAGTTTGTCTCCCAATATGGCAAGTCAAAGAAGATGCTCTTTTTCGTCCAATTAAAGTGGTGCAATAAGTTTGTCTCCCAATATGGCAAGTCAAAGAAGATGCTTTTTTTCTTCCAATTAAAGTGTGTGTCATCTTTATTTGATCGATGCTTTCTTTTTTTATTACCAATCGAATCACCTTTCCCAAATTCAACACTGAGACCATCCAACTCTCTAAGTACTTCACTCTCAGACATCTGGCCAGGTGCCTTACCTTCTTCAATAGTGCCATTGAAAGACCATGCATCCCTTCTATATGGATGGTTTCGACGGAGAAAACGTCGATGCCCCATACAACTAAAGCTCCTTCGATGTGTCAATCTTCTAAATTAGGTGTTTCTTCCACAGACTGAGCATGCTAGCTCACCTTTGGTGCTCCAACCCGACATTAGGGCATATGTTGGAAAGTTATTTATTATCCATAAAAGTGCTGCGCACATGGAGAATGACTCATTCAGCAAAACATCAAATGTTCGAACACCTTGAATGCTCCATAATTGTTTTAGCTTAGCAATAAGAGGCTGCAAATAAACATCAATGTCATTACCTACCTCCATCGGTCCAGGGATGAGCACTGTCATGAAAGCAAAGGATTTTTCATACACATCCATGGTGGGAGGTTGTAAACATGAATAAATACTGACCATACACTATGGACAGTATTCATATGCTTGAATGGGTTGAAACCATCATACGACAAGTCCAACCTCACATTACGTATCTGTTATGTGAAGTCGGGATGTAATTCATTAAACTTCTGCCATGCCTCTCCATCAATTGGATGCCTCAATGCATCATCTTTTATTCGGTCGTCTTCATGCCATCTTATATCGTTCAATGTCTTTGCCGACATAAACAACTTTTATAGTCTCAAAATCAAAGAAAAGTGCCACATTAACTTTTAAGGAACACGAGTCGATGTGCCATCTTTATTCTATTTTTATCTTGATACACCACACCTTGTGCACTCATTGCGGTTGACATCACCCTCCTAATAGAGCATGCAATCATTGGGACATGCATGTATCTTGGTATAACTAAAGCTTAACTGTTCAATAATCTTCGATGCCTCATAATTATTCTTCAAAATTCATGCATCATCTGAAAGAATGTCCTCCAAAAGCTCTAGTATACAGTTCACTCCAATATTCCTGAATCCGTTGGAGCATTTCGCATGATACAACCGAATTAAGAACTTAAGCTTTGCCATCTTTTCACATCCAGGATACAATAAAATATTAGCATCCTCCATCAACTTGCAAACCTTCTCCGCATCCTCACTGTTTGTCATTCAACCAATCACAGGATCAAACATGGATGTAGATGCACCATCATTGTGGCCAACAAATGGAAAAATATCATGAACCATTTGTTCCACTCCTCCTTCAGGTTGATCACCTCCTTGGGGCTTGCCCTCACCATGTTGGTCCCAACAAATTTCATAACCGACTTTAAAGCCATAAATAGTGAGGTGATCATTGTCATCTTGATAAGGTATCTATAGCCCACCCATATACTTTTTACAAGGACATTGGATCAGTCCATGGTCCCTAAATTTCTCTGTGGCCTAATCAACAAATTTTCGAAGTCCAGCCTCATATTCTGGTGAGAGCCTACTAAACTTCATCCACCCCTTATCCATTTTAAAAATAATGATACTGCAAGTAAGTCATGTGTGGAACTCAGATTAAATATCATTTTTAGATATACAATAAATGCACCCTATCACCAACTAATAGGTAAAGATAGGTCCTATCCCATTCAAAAATTGCATTAATTCTATAGGTTCATTATAGTAATCAAATAATATGCAATAGGGATCAAATGAAATTTTGGCAGCATTTTTTTTTAGTTCTCCCATATAGGGAGAAAAAAAGAAAAATACTGTCCAAAATTTTATTCAAAATCTTTAGCATACCATTTGATTACTATAATTACCTATAGAATTATCTGTAATTCTCAAACTATCCATATTGGACAATCAATTAATCATTATACATAATTCTCTAATCCATATAATTACATATAATTGTAAGGATATCAAAGATTATCTATACTAATCAATTGATGGGTCTATCGTTATGTAATGCAATAAACAAAAGCAACAAGATATAAACATCTAGAAAATATTATGTAATAAATTCTATAACATGAATTATATTCATAAATAATTAAGGATGAACAACAATCATAGATCTGATCTCTTGTGCAAACCTTGGTGTTAATTCAGAAATCTGAAAGAAGAACAAAGTAGATGATGGTGGCACCTTAAGGCTTAAAGTTAGAACCTTAGAGAGACATATCAAATTCTATTTGCTCAAAAGCCGAGTTAGCTCCATGCCTGAGACAACCAACTCCATGCTTGAGATATTCGACTTGGATCCTCCCCCAGCCGACTCGATCATGGCCCGAGCTGACTCGACTGCATATTCAAGCCGACTTGACTATGTGCCATCCCCTTGATCACTCTCTCTCTCTCCCTCTCTCGATCTCTCTTGCCGGCGATGATGGTGAAGCTGAACCCTTCCCATCCAACTTTTTCATCTCTCGATCTTCCTCTCTCCCTCTCTCGATCACCCTCATTGATAAGGTCGGACCCCATCCCTCGCTCTCTCACTCTCTGGATCTCCCTCGCCAGTAAGGCTGGACCCCATCCCTCCCAGTGATGCCAAAAGGCCAGACCCCCTCCCTCCCTCTCTCACTCTCTCGATATCCCACTCTCTCTCTCTTGATCTCCATCACCGACAAGGTTGGACCCCCTCCCTCCCAATGATGGTAGCAAGGTCGAACCCCATCCCTCCCAATGATGGTGGCGAGGCTGGAACCCTCCCTTCCTCTCTCCCTCTCTCGATCTCCCTCGTCGACGACGGCGATGAGGTCGGACCCCCTCCCTTCCTCCCTTCCACTCTCGATCTCCCTTGCCGACGGTCGACGAGGGATCAGCCCTCCCTCTCTCAATCTGTTGGTCTTCCTCTCAGTCTCTCCATTTCTTAGTTTTGGGTCCCAAAATTGGGTCCGACCTTCCGAGATTCATTAGGATCTGGGTCTAGTACTTTAAGTATAGACCCATCGGGTATTCGAATTTGGATCTGATATCAGTAATTAAAATTGGGTCTCTGAATATTCAGGTTTCGATCTGAATCCAATCCATTGATAGATCTAGTCCACAACCGCCAACATGGCACAGCCCAAGGCTATCGCCATGGCACGGTGCAAAAACTACGGCATGCAGATAATTATAATATTTATAATAAATATTTATATTATTGATTATAAATATTTTATAAATTATTATAATATATAAGATTAATAAATAATACTATAAAATTAAAAAAAAAATTATACCTGCAGCTATAGAAAGTGGATTGCATTGAAAGCTCTGAGGGTCGCCGGTGATGACGCTAGAGGAGGAGGACGACACTAGAGATAACTTGCAAAATAAAAGCAAGATAGTAAGATAGAGAAGAGAGAGAAAGAAGAAAGAGAGAGAGAGCAGGGTGGCCGGGGATGGGGGCCAGGGGAGGGGGGCATAGTGATGAGGAGGCTCGGGAGGCATAGTGATGGGAGGATCGGCGATCGGGATGGAGAGTGTGGGGGGCGGGTAAGGGGTGGCGGGGAGGGGCGGTCAGGGATGGGGGAAGGAGAGACGATCGGAGGGAGGGGTGGGGGTTGGGGGGGCTAGGTTGGGGTGGTGGGGAGGGGCAGCCGGAGATGGAGGGTTGGGGGGTGGCAGGGTGGCGGGGAGGGGCGGCCAGGAATGGAGGGAAGGAGGGGCGGCTGGGGGAGGGTAGGGGGTGGCAGGGTGGCATGGAGGGGAGGTCGGGGATGGGGGAAGGAGGGGCAGCTGGGGGGAGGGTGGGGGTCAGGTGGGGGGTGGCGGAGAGGGGCGGCCGGGGATGGGGGGAAGGAGTGGTGGCCAGGGGAGGGTGAGGGGTGGGGGGCCGGGGGAGGGTGAGGGGTAGGGGAGAAGCAGTCAAGGATGGAGGGAAGGAGGGGCGACCAAGGGAGGGTGGGCAGTGGGGGGTCGGGTGTGCGATGCCGGGTGCGTGGAGGAGCGGCTGGGATGGGGGGAAGGAGGGGCAGTAGGGGGAGGGTGGGGGGTCGGGTGGGGGGTGGCGGGTGGTGGGGAGGGGCGGCTGGGATGGGGGGCCGAAGGGGGAGGAGGGACGGCACCGACCAGGGGGAGAGGATGGGCGACGCCAGTCATGGGGGAAGAAGCCTCATCGGTGACGGAGAGGAGGGGGGAGACAGAGAGAGAGAGATCGAGCGCACATGGAAGGGAAGCAAAAAAAATTTAGAGATTTTTAACCTAACCTATGGCAGCGGTTATTGAACTGCTATCATAGATCTATGGTAGTGGTTATAAAAAATTGCTGCTATAGATCTACAATAGCAGTTCTAGAAAAAATCAATTTGGATGATCATGAACGATGATGCGATGATCTGATAGATGGAGATCTCTGATAGATCTAAAAATCTGTAACGATGATCTCATTGATGTTTGTAGCATACTATCAAAGTTTCACTTCAATCGGATATCATTATCATGGTCAATTTAGTACGGAATGATTTTGGCCAATAAATTAGAAACAAGCGATCAAAGGGTTAAACGATATTTGATTATGGGATAATTTTTTAGTTAAATAATTTTTATTATAATTTTAAATATTTTATATGGCGATGATAGTAAAATTTAAATTATTTTTGTATAAACTATTCATGTTAAGCAAATATTGCAAAAGTCTGAGCATAACAATCAGTGAAGTTTCAAAATGGTTATAAGGAGACGTATAGTTTTAGATTGTTCTTCATCTCACAAGTTGAATATTATAATTACCACCATAAAAAATGATTAAAGTAGTAGCCAAGATCATTTATAAAAAAAATTATCTCATAATCAGACACCATTTGGTCCTTTGATCACTCGTTTATCATTTAACGATCGAAACTAACCTATACTAAATTGACCAAGATAACGATATCCGATTGAAGTAAAACTTTGATAGTATGCTGCAAACATCACCAAGATCATCGTTGTAGGTTTTTGGATCCATTGGAGGTCTCCATCTATTAGATCATCACATCATCATTCATGGTCATCGAAATCAAATTTTTTTGATCGACGAAGCTAGGGCCATCGGATCGAGGCGATCTTTTGCAATGACACTCTAATGATAATTATTTAGATAATGAACAATGAAGATGGACATTAAATTTTAAAATTATATAATATTTTTAAAAAATATATATATATGATAGCGGTTATAATTAATCACTGCCATAAATAAACTTATAGCAGTGGTTCCTACTAACTGCTGCTATAGGTCCGACATATGGCTACAGTTTCACCAACCGCTACTATAGGTCTGATCAATAGTAGCGGTTACAATGAACTACTACTATAGGTTTGACCTATAGTAGCGGTTACAATGAACCGCTGCTATAGGTCGGACCTATGGCAGCAGTTTTTTGTAACCACTGCTATAGGTCCGACCAACGGTAGCGATTTTCATTAACCGCTACTATATGTCGGATCCATAGCAGCAATTATAAAAACCGCTGTCATAGGTCCAACCTATCGCAGCGATAATAAAAATCGCTATCGTAGGATCTATGGCAGCGATTTCGAAAATCGCTACCATAGTATGCACTACCATAGACCATTTTTGTAGTAGTGTCTGCATGAGTAATTTTGTTTTATGATATCCTCTACACTTTTTCATTGCAGAGAGATCATGTACATCAATGAACATGAAGGCAGTATCATAAGGTCACATGTTCGTGATCTTCTCATTAATCAAATGATAGTTGATGATGTAAGGATTTGATTGTAGCTTTATTTTTTTGTTATGCTTGTATATAATGATACCCACTTTTTTTTATATATTTTATATCATGGTTTCAGTATACTACAAGATATATCTTATTAATCACTTTGTTTTGCATTGATAGATTATTGATGCTGGGTAGGAGTTCTTGATAAATAACTAGAGAAAGCACCCAAAGAGGTACCTTAAATGCCTCATTTCATTTATTATGACTGTCGGAATGTGTATGACCTCTCCATCACCATTTCATGAGCTTATTGGCATGGCTGGAAGTCAGATTTTTGAAGGAGTTAGTGATGATGAAAAAGAGGAGTTTAGATTTTTCTTAACTATCATCAACTCAGATAATGCTCACTGGCACCTGATTGCAATTGGCATGGAAAACAAAGTATTGATGCACCTAAATTCAATAAAGCACAATGCTAAATACAAAGCCAATGTCAGGAAGTGGCAAAAAATTATTGATCCAATGATCCATATCTTTTGTGATAACGAAGAAGTGATGAAGTAGAATATGATGGGAAATGAAGAATGCCCTTCTCAGCCAAGCCGACCTGTATTGTTTAAGGTACATGAATTTTTTTGCTCACAAAGATAAGCCAGACCATTGGGACTTCACACAAGATGATATCAGTCAATATCGGCAACAGCTTGGAGCAAGAATCTTGAAGGAGGGTCTTGATCAGAAAATAAAAGGAGTGCTTAAAAATTAGTATGAAAAAACAAAATTTTTGTTATGACATTTTCATTTCAGTTCTTTAACTTTTGTAATTGGATCAGAAATTTGTAATTCAACGAATCTTACCACTTCAACATTAATGAAAAGGGTACTCATATGTCATTTTTTCAAACAAGAATATTATCTCTTTATTTATTTTAATTCATGCAGTTTTTTGAATATAAGATGTTATGTACCATGATATCATAAATTTTTGAATGGATGCCATAATGTTATACAGAAATATCATAATGTCATAAATTTCTGAATGGATGATAGGAAAACCTAGAAGGATGGGCTGAAAGCTTCGGTTTAGCATTTCTTGTAGGGGTGTCATAAATTTTGTATAGGGATGTCATAATTTTTGTAAAGGAGTGTCATAATACTATTTCCGCACATATTCACTATCTCTTTTCTCTCATGCCCTATTATGATATTCTGTAAGTCATAATATAGGCAAAGAATTATAGGAAGATCTGAAAAGAGGGGATAAAAGCTTCAATTTAGCATTTCTTATAGGAATATCATAAATTTTATATAGAAGTGTCATAATAATATTTTTGCATATTTTCACTATCTTTTTTCCTCCATGTCCTATTATGACATCCTGTGAGTCAAATTATAGGCAAAAAATTATTGGAAGCTCTGGAAGGAGGGGTTAAAAGCTTCAGTTTAGCATTTTCTACAGGGGTGTCATAAATTTTGTATAGAAATATCATAATTTTGTATAGAGGTGTCATAACACTATTTCGGCACATATTCGTTATCTTTTTTCCTCCATGCCATATTGTGACATCATGTGAGTCACAATATAGGCAAAAGATTATAGAAAGGTTTAAAAAGAGACATTAAAATCTTTAGTTTAACATTTCTTATAGGAATGTCATAAATTTCATATAGGAATGTCATAATTTTTATATAGGAATGTCATAATATTGTTTTGGCATATTTTCACAGTCTTTTTTCCTCCATGCCCTATTATGACATCTTGTGAGTCAAATTATAGGCAAAGGATTATAGAAAGATTTGGAATGAGGGATTAAAAACTTCATTTTAGCATTTCTTATAGGGGTATCATAAATTTTATATAGGGGTGTCATAATTTTTATATAGGGATGTCATAATACTAATTTGGCACATATGCGTTATCTTTTTTCCTCCATGCCATATTGTGATATCCTATGAGTCACAATATAGGCAAAGGATTATAGGAAGACCAGAAAGGAGGGGATACAAGCTTCAGTTTAGCATTTCTTATATTGATGTTATAAATTTTGTATAGGAATATCATAATTTTTGTATAAGAATGTCATAATAATGTTTCGACACATATTTGTTATCTTTTTTTTTCCATACCATATTGTGACATCCTGTGAGTCATAATATAAGCAAAAGATTATAGAAAGATCTGGAAGAAGGGGTTAAAAGCTTTAGTTTAGCATTTCTTGTAGGGGTATCATAAGTTTTGTATAGAGGTATCATAATTTTTGTATTGGGATGTCATATTATTATTTTTGCATATTTTCAATCTTTTTTTTTCCATGCCTTATTATGACATCCTATAAGTCAGATTTTAGACAAAAGATTATAGAAAAATCTAAAAGAAGGGGTTAAAAGCTTTAGTTTAGCATTTCTTATATTTCTTGTTGGCGTATCATAAATTTTGTATAGAGATATCATAATTTTTGTAAAGGAGTGTCATAATATTTTTTTTGCATATTTTTACTATCTTTTTTTCACTATTAGTCTTGGATGCCATAACTTAATTTCTGAAATCACATGTTAAAACAACATATCATTATTTTACCATAATAAATCATATGTCGGATACATGATGTTATAAATTTCTGCAGACGTCATAAAATTATACAAGACTGCATGGAATTTAAACTAATTATACTCTCTTATGTTAGTTGACTACATACATAAGCATTAAATTCATCTAAAAATGGATCGACAGATGATATAGCACTTTCAATTATTTGTTGGACTACTTTTGCTACTTGATGGGAAGTGTTTCTTTATCTTTTTGTAGTCCTTTTTTGATTTTGTTCAAAAAATTTGTCAATAGAAATCTTGTTTATATTTTTCTTTGACTTCTTCTTGAGTTTGCTCTTAGTTCTATTCTCTCTTGGGCAGCCTTTCATGGTGATTTGTTCAAGATCTTGGATAAGAAGTTGTGTACTTGGCTGAGCTGTACAATTGGCATCCATTACTCTTCTAGATAATGGTGTTAGATCATCCATCACTAAATTAAATGTATCTTTGGACATGGAGGCTACCTCTACAAGCTTCATCATCTAATGAATCATCAAAGCATATCTACAATCAATAGGATGTCACATTTATAATAGAATTTTATGAAATATAATAGAATTTTGTAGAAATATATTAGGATATCTTAATCTACATAATGTGAGTGCATACCATGATTTTTTGGTACTTTTATCACAAAACTGAATATTGCAGTTGAAATCATCAAATTGGTATTTCATATTCTTGCACCATCTCTTCAAGAAGTAGTTATCTAGAATACAAAATACTTCGCTTTGATGAAGGACTAATAAGGCATGCCTACATAAGTATCCATTGAATTGAAAGGATCGGCACTGACATTTGACCTCCTCCAAATGGTTGTCGTATGAAACAACATAATTTTTTATAATCCCCTTACTTATTCTGTCAACTTCAATCCTCTCAAATAACTATACAGAATATACAGTACAGTTGTCAGCTTCAATTAATTTTGCATTTGATGCAGCCATTTCAAGGATCTAATTTTGAAATTTATTGAATCATGTATATTTGGCTACTGCTTGCCACTCAAAAGGTGAGAATATCTTTAGAAAAGCATTCATTTATAATGATTTATTATCTTGCTCATTTTCTACTTCATATCTTTTCTCCAAAGCAACTTCATACCTATCGATGAATTCCTTGAGTGCAGTCTTTGAATTTATGAATCCATGAAAGAAGTGATTGATGCTCTCACTCCTCTATGAAGATGACATACTTGTACAGCATTATAAAAAAAGAGAGAGAACCATTAAATAACCCCATATGCTAGAAATTTGCAACCATGCACAAAAATCAAACATAATGTCATAGAAACCTACAAAGAATATATCCTTAAGGTAAACTGGAACCCATTTATCCCGACATTCATAGAAGTCATTTAACCAATCTACTTTCTTGCATTCTTCATATTTCTCCATGAGTTGTGACCATCTTTTCTTGAAAGCCTATGTCGTAACTGTGTCATATATCGCCTCATCAAACTCAAACATAAATTTGGGATTGGCTGTGCATATGTGGCCGATCTTTTCAGGGATCTTCTTTAATATATGCCATAGACAAAATCGATGTCGGGCTTTGAGAAAAACCGCCCTAACAGCTCTCCTCAATTGCCTTATCTTGATCAGTTATGATGGCATTGGATGGTTGACCCCCATTTCTATCCAACCATGATTGAAATATCCATTTAAATGTCTCAGTCCTTTCATCTGATAATAATGCACAACCAAGCAAGGTGGACTGTCCATGATGGTTAACTCTAACAAATGGATAGAATGGCATTTGATAAATGTTTGTCAGATAAGTTGAGTCAAAGACCAGTATATAACCAAAGTGCTTGATATTCTTGACCTTGGATGGATCCAAAAGATAGTCCTGAGCTATCCATTATCATTCAGGTCCAAAGTATAAAAGAAATTTACATTTTTAACTTGCATCTGTTTGAAGTGGATTACCATTGACTGTGCATCTCCTTCTTTTAGCTGACTCTGACATTCTCGATCGATAAAATTAGGAGCATCCTTCTTTATGAAATTTAACTATCTTCTATCCCCTTTTCTTCTTGCCATGATGGAGTTTATTTAAGTTGTGGGTATATTCACGGCATGCATATTGCTAATCTCTACCTTTTCTAGTGTGCTGATCTTTCGATGGGACCGTAGATAATCGGCAATTAATATGAACATCTTATGATTATGTTCTAGAAAAACATCATTCAATATCCATTTACCATTCTTGGAATTTAGCCTTGCTTTTATCGATGCCTTACAATCAATTTTGCTACTATCCCTAGGATTCATGTGATTACCTATTTTCCTAGATTTTTCTTCCCTTCAACATGCTGGGTGCTTGAAGCATATTTCTTTCTTGTCACTAGACCTACTACACACAGTTGTGATTCTAAAACCAACTCTTGCATATTCATTATTAAAATTGTATAAATCATTTGCTGAATTGAACTCCATTCCAATATGAGGATTAATATAATCATTGCCTACATTAGAGGTAGGAGGAGGTGTATTCTTTTGAACAACACCAGCAGCCTCATCAAACTGATCACATTGGATTTTTTTTGGATCTATAATTTCAACATCATCTGTAGAAATCTCTGTACAAGATCAAACTGATCACGTTAAGGTGACATTTTCTCTAGAGGACATTAATAATTGTATTATGCATTAGCTAAAATAAGACACCCAAAGAGTAATAATAGGGTTAGGATATAAAAATTTTTTGAAAATATGAGATTTGAACTTATGATTTTCCTTCACATAATTATGACATCCCTTCATAAATTTATGACATCCATATACAAAATGAAAAACTGATGGTTTTGATCCTCCATACCATGACTTTTTCACTATCCATTGGCTAAAATATGACACCCAGAGTGTAATAATGCAGCTCTGAGATAACTTGAGCTAAAAATATGAGAAATATGAATATCTTGATACAAAATAAAAAAATGAACCTGTCAATCCTTCATATTAGGATTATTAAACTTCCATTGACATAAATATAACATCCAAAGAGTAATAATATTGTTAAAAAAAATTAGAAAATATGATATTTGAACTTATGACACCCATTCATAAAATTATGACACCTCTTTAAAAATTTATGACACCCCAGCATAAAAAGATAAAATAAAGGTTTTCATTCTTCTATCAGGACTTTCCATCATTCATTTGCTAAAATATAACTTTCAGTATATCATAATACGACATGGTGGCAACTTGACCTGAAAATATGAGAATTGAATTTATGACACCTCTTCACAGAATTATGACATCCATTCACAAAAATTATGACACCTTGATAAAAAATAAAAAACTGAATATTTTGATCTTCCATTCTAGAACTTTTCCACTATCTATTGCCTAAAATATGACTAATTGAAAAAGGTTAACACTTCTGATATTCAAGATGTGACTGGTTAAGTAATTTATGACATCTTAGGATATTATATAATTTTTTATTGTATTAAAGTCCTCTAACTACAAAAATAGTTGATGTAATAATGGATCTATGCAAAAAATTATAAAAAGTAATCTAGGAAGGATTTTTTACTTCCTATTGGGGATGACATTTTATCTTGAAGTAATAGAAGGCCCCCACTTCAGTTGCTTGCTTCAACCTCAGACCAAAATAGATGGTAGCACTTTTCAGAGCAAGGAAGAATATCGTTAGAACTTTTCAGAGTGAGAAAAAATATCGCTAGAAGTAGCTTTCAAATATTTTAGAATGAGCAATAACATGCTCTCTAAGTATTTTGGAGGAAAAGGGCATTTTTATAAGCTCAATATTTTAAGAAAAGGCTGATCGGATATTAATGCACATCATGTTGATAATAAGCATTGCTCCTCCACAATTCGAAGATAGATCATGTCCCATCCCATCATGCCATCTAGGATCCACGTGGACCAATAAAAAAAGGACAGTGCGGGATAGCTTAGATTTTCCACACCATGTGTAGTGTAGAAAGAATTACTCTTCCTTTAAATCTTCATTCTGGATCCAATTTAGATCTGATTTGCTTCAAACTTTTTTCATTTTGACCCATAAATCAAGATCTTTTCATCAATGATCTTCTTTTCTACAAAAGATAAAATAATAACATCAATTCTTAAGAATAAATATAAATTAATTTAATAAATTAATATTTTTATAAATATATTTAATATATTTATCATACCCCTCAACTTGAACTTTGCTCATCCTCGAGTAAAGTAGATTAATTAGCAATATATGCCAACTTAGTCTTGAATTAAAAGTTAGGTTTAGACATCCCTAAAGAAAGATGATACCTGGCCAGACCATTAAAGTGGTACGTCGTCGAATTACTAATTCGATCAAATTAGTGGTTGAGTATTAACCATAAACAATTTTAGAGATCTTCTTTCACCAATTCCCCACTTTATCCTCTAAATCCTCTAACTTAATGTGAGAGGGGTTTATTATCTTCTTGCAATTTAATCCCCTTATTATCCTTTTTTTTTGCATCCCCATCTTTTGATGCGAACCACAATACTTACTTAGATGAAGGAGCCTGGTTACTCAGTGAGACAATGCTAAACTTTTCTTTTTAATTCACATTGCCCATCTTTTGATGCGAACCATAATGCTTATTTAGGGGAAGGGGCTCAGTTACTTAGTGAAAAATTAATATTTTTTTTAAATAAAGATTTTAAAGAAGACTTTTTGTATATCTTGACCTTTTCACCTAACTCCCATGAAGTAGATTCTTTATTGAGATTAGTAAGAAGAGGGTTCTAGATTACTCTTAAAATTTGGTCTGGTCTAAACCCTACAATTCATTTGATTTTCTTAATAATTTTCTTTTCGGTATCTCTATAATTATCTAGACCATTAATCATTCTCTGATTAGGGTTTCTAATTAACTCTTAATCAAAATAAAGTGAGTATATAAAGCTAATTATTTTAAATCATACCTGAGGATTCTTAAGTTTTAAAGTTAGTTATTCTCCCTCCCAACTTAATTTTCATTATCCTCAATAGAAGAAGAGAAAAAATAAAAATATTTATCAAAGAGGGGTACCACCTAAATTATTGTTGGCAGGTCCTTCATTATACTCCACCAGGTTCATACAGAATGTTTTGATGATGAGCTCCCCCCAAGTTAGGCTAATCATCTTTATTAGTTTCCTACAAAAATAAAAACTAAAAATTTGAAAGAAAGAAAGAAAAAAATGATGGATTGCCTCCTAACAAGTGCTAAGTTTAAGATTTTCAGCCAAACCAAGCCAAAAATTTATGGTGGTTTATAGACTGGTTCAGTCTAATCCACTGACTCAATTTGCTCTCCATCTCTTATACCATCCACATAAGGTTTGATCCATGGACCATTAACCTAGAATTAATTTTAACCTAGAATTAAAGAGCCATACTTTTTTATTAGTTTCAAAATTTTTCTTGAAATAATTTTATCATGGTAAGCTTTGGTTCGAGCCTTATAAATTTTAGCACTCTCATATGCCTTATTACGTAATTTCTCTAATTCATTTAATTGTAGTCTTCTTTTTGATCCCATATTTTTTATATCAAAATTAAATTTTCTTATTGCCCAATATGCATGATGTTCTAATTCTACTGGCAAATGATAAGATTTTCTGAAAACAAGCCGATAAGGAGACATTCCTATAGAGATTTTGTAGGCAGTACGGTAGGCCATAGTGCATCTCTCGGACCAATCTTTACAATCAGGCCTAACCATTTTTTCTAGGATTTTTTTAATTTTCCTATTGAAAACTTCAACTTGTCTATTGGTCTAGGGGTGATATGGGGTGGCTATTCTATGTGTTATTTCATATTTCTTCATCAAAGATTCAAAGTGCCTATTCATGAAGTGTGTACCCCCATCACTAATTATAGCTCTAGGAAAATCGAAGTGACTTATAATGTTCTTTTGAATAAACTTGATTACCATCTTATGATCATTAGTTCATGTTGCCATAGCTTCTATCCACTTTGAAATATAATCTATTGCCACCAAAATATATTCATAACCGTAAGAGGAAGGAAATGGGCCCATAAAGCCAATTTTCCAAACATTAAAGATTTCAACTACTAAAATTGGGGATAGGAGCATTATATCTTTTCTTGAAATATTTTCTATTTGTTGACATCTTAAACAATTACAACTGAAATCATAGGCATCCTTAAATAATGTTGGCTAGTAAAATCTACTTTGTAGCATTTTTGTTGTCATTTTTCTTCCACTAAAATATTCCCCACAAGCTAATGAGTGACAAAAAGTTAAAATACTTTAAAATTCACTCATAGGGATACATCATCAAATAATTTGGTTTAGAAAAATTTTGAACAACTCTGGTTCTTCTCAAAAATAGTATTTTACTTGGGAAAAAAAATTATATTTCTCTTGTTAGTGTTAGATGTGTGCCCTAGAAGCCAAATTGGCTGACACATTGTAATACACTACTAGGGATAATTTTATAATTTTGACTATAAATTAATAAAAAGGGTTATTTTCTATTGCCGTGTGTATCTAAGGTATCTATGATACATCCTTTGAGTTAATGATAATGATAATTCATATTTTTAAGAGTTAAAAATTTAAGACATGAATTTTTATAGTTAACTTATAAACTACTCCTGATCGTAGGATCATCACGAGATTAGTGATTGATTCGGAAGGTTGGTGTATGATTGCTTTCTTAGGATAAATGGATCTTGAGTCTACGATGTAAGGACACCAAAGTAAAAGTATAGATACTCATTAGAGAATGAGGATACTGCACATGACCACCTCGAGCAGTCATATGAGAGTCTACCTCCTCATCGATGACTGGCTCGATGTTGCAGTAGTGTGTCTAGTTCTTTGACTTAAGGTGCATCGATAGTTCATCTTGAGAGTGTTATAGTTTGACTATACTATAACTTGATCTCCTAGCCATTCAAAATTCTGAGGTGTATGCTGGCTATAGCATGTTTATTGTAGGAATTGGATTGCACTAATAGGAGATCTTCTATCTCAGTAGATGAGGAGTAGCCCTATGATGATCCTGAGATTAAGTCCATAAGCCCATGGCTATGGCAGTGTGAAGATGATAGAAAGATTTTCTATTAAGATTTTACATCAAACTCAAATTAAATAATTAATTCATATGATGGATATCGGATTTGATGAGTTCACCTTAATCCTAATCTTGTTGGGGCTCAAGATAGAAGCACCCAATTACATAGGAAGCTGCACTGAGAGGTTTGCTTTTAGTTCTGATGGGTTGCCACCATATACTACTAGGTATCACTGATAGATTTTGAGAGCAATTAGAATGATCTTGATGATCAATCATTCTAATTATGTAAATCAAAAAAGTTCTTATCCATTAAAAGATGTCTTGATGATGTCGCTGATGGAGATCACGATATGTCTCATTACCATACGAAACTAAATCTATCTAGATCACACAAATAAGGGTTTGGGTCTGGATGTGATCAATCAAACTAATCTAGTTTAATTGATTTAGATTACATCCAATTAGTTTCAAGAAAATTATGCTAGCACATGATTGAGCCTAACTTTCTCCTTCTATAGTCTTTTTGGTTCATCTCGACTGAGGTAAATTGATTTAGACTCACTAGAGAACCCTGTATAGGTTTATCTTTATCTAACTAAAGCTTGTCCAAGTTAGGAAAAGATTGTCTTAATCTATCAGATGGAAATAAGACAATACTTGCTAATTCCTATCACCACCTGCCATTTTCTATCACTACCGAGACATGAGATGTCTCAATGCAGGAAAGAAGGGGCATAGGCATGCACCCCTTTTGGACAACTCCTTGGGGCACACGCCCCCTTAGTTTCCATGCATAGAAATGTGTGCATGCCCCTAGTTGGCATGCGCACATGGAGAAAAAGGGAGGAGTCCCATACAGATGGGACTCTAGGTTTGTATGATGAAGATGGACTCTTGGGCACCAAAGGATTTGGGCTTATCCATCTTTGGCACCATGTATGGGGAGTTTGAGGGGTCTCTAACCTAATTGGATTAGGTGAAATGATTTCACCAATCAAATTTAGATCTGATTAATCCAAGCAACATGATTGTCAGTCCTATGTGGCACTGCATGGCGCAGAAGGATCTATTTAAACCCTATCTGCGCCTAGGGTTTTATGAGTTTGCCCATTCACCACACCATAAGGCTGCTCTCCCCTCTTCCATGCCTCCCTCTGGTCTTCTCTCTCCCCTCTCCATTCCCAAAAGGTTGGGTGAATCCAGTGAGAAAGAAACAAGTGTTGGCGCAAAGATCAGGAAAACAGTCAATGTGTTCATGAGATGAGTGCACTGCCTTCATCAATCTTTTGAAGGCTCTATGAATCAAATCCAGATTTGATTTTTAGAAATTAGATCTAGAAGAAGATCACATCTAGATCCTACCTGAGTGGACTTCGATAGAGGCCAGGTGCTTGCATGGCTACATCCAGAACCTTGGGCTTCAGCAGATCATCGATAGGATAATTAGATTACCAAAATAAGTTATGAAATAAAATCTAATTTAATTTTAATTTTAGTTTTAATATTAGATCTATTAGATCAAATCTGAGATATCTTAGATCTAATTAGAATTTATTAAAAAAAATTTAAAATATCTCTTCAGATCCAATCAAATCTGAATGACCCTATGGCGGAAAAATGCTGATTTTTCTTCAGTTGGTATCAGAGCCAGGTTAGTAGTTCTTTAGATCTATTTTAGATCTAATTTCTTTTAAATTTTATGATTTGATATTAAAAATTTTAGATATCACATCAAATATGATCAGAACTAAATTTAAAAAATTAAAATTTTAGATTCATATCAATATTGTATGAGATACATGTCTAGACTAGGTATAGAACTATTCTATGTATAGTCTAGTATAATTTTTTTTTTGATATAATTAAAATATTTTTTTAGATATTTTTATTTTTATTTTATAAGATTATAAATATTATAATTAGATCTAAAAATAAAAAATAAGTTTTTTAAATTATTATATAAGTTATAAATGATGCATGCCTAGACTAGTTGTAGAATAGTTCAATGATTTGTCTAGAAAAGATTTTATTTGATGTGATTAATTTAAAATTTTATTTTTTAGATATTATATATGATATATCAGATATAAAAGTATGTATATCTGATTTAATATTTGATACATGAGATGTATATAGAACATGCATGATTAGATCTATTATTTTATATGAGATATATGTTGTAGATCTTATTATTTTGTAGCTTAGTTATTATTTTTGATGAAGGCATTCCCCTTGGCCATCCAGTCATAATAGTAAGGAGGGTTTAAAGACCCTCTCTTTTCATTCGATGGAATGCTCTTATGGTGTGTAGGGATGCTGTATGTTTGTCCTTAATCAGAAATCAAAAAATTTACTTTTCTGTAAAATCCTAGATCCTAAAACTCTAGAATTTTTGGCATATTTCTATTTGTGAACTCAAACTTAATTAAGAATTAAGATTATGAATTAATTAGATCTAAAAATTATGAATTTTTAGATCTAAGACACCTTCATAAATTTGGGTTCGGGCTTGGGTAGCTCAATTAAGTCTAGCAGTTGATCAAACTGAATCAAGAGTTGGTTAGATGAGATCAAGAGTGCTTAGAATTGACCAGCCCAATAGAATTAAGTTTAGGTCAAGGTTGACTTACATTCACATGTGGTTGACCAAGTCAAGACCTAATTTGGCTCCGTGATTTAAGCCTGGATTATAGGCTAGCCCGATTGGTTTTGGTTCAATAATTTGATGTCTAAGGTAAGTCTGCCAGATATGATCGATTAATTTTTAATTAGGAGCTACTCGATCTGAATGCATTCTTGTCGAGTTAATGGCATATACCTTTCATCAGTCTCACTTATCTGACCATTTGGGTTGACCTAGTTCTGATTAGAGATGGCTAACAATTCGAGCTAAGCCATGCTACTAGGTTAGTCATAATTGTTATGACTAAGTCAAGTCAAGTTTAAAGAGACTTAAATCAAATCTTCTTAAGAAAATATTAAGACATAGGTCTTCCACCATGTAGATGTGTGGGCTCTTTTTGGGGTTGATTATTCTTAACTAGTTATAGTAATTTAGTTGCATTGGAAAGATGCAACCATGTCTATTAGGCATTGGATGCTATGGGTTAGAGGATGGGTTGGGCTCAATATTTTGGATATGGTGAGGGACCCAATCAGGAATCCAATTCATGCAAGAGTTATCCACTAGAAGCTTGGACAAGAGTTAGGTGCACCATGATTAAAGAATCATTGGACAAGAGTTATCCACTCATCAATTGATCCATCACCAATAACTATTAAGTAAGATGGTGAGACAGTCGGTAGGACTGCACCATCCAGTAGAAATTAATTGATCGTAGAGATTTTTGTATCTCTGCTAAGAAAGTATAGCGATCTGAGTAAATAGTAAGAGCCTAATTTATTTAAAAATAAAATTTTTAAATAAATTAATCAAGTCTAATTGCAAAATCTGACTAAAAGCTTTGACTCTCTATAGAAAAATGTCTACGTCCAAGCTATTAGCATGTATCTTGGACATCCATAGACTAACCAAACCAAATTACAAGGATTGGCTCTAGAACTATAAAATTATTTTGGGTTATGAAAAGCTGATTTATGTATTGGATCAGGAATCTCTCACTTTACCAGTCTGTCCATCCATCAAAAAGAGAGCAGCTCTGAAAAAGGTGGATGGATGAAGATAATAAAACTAGGTACCACATGTTGGGCTTGATGTCTAATGAGCTTCAGTACCAACATAAAGACATCAAGACTGCTCATCAAATATTGGCTTTCCTACAAGAGTTGTTTGGTGAAGAGAGTCATACAGCCAAGAATTAAGTCACTAGAAGATTTTTTAAGGCTCAAATATGTGATGGACAGTTGGTCCAAGATCATTATCTAATGATGATCAAAAACTTACAAGAGCTTGAGAAGCTCGATGTTAAACTAGATAGGGACTTGCAAATTGATGTGATCTTGCAGTCCTTGACTGACGCATAAGGGCAATTCATCATGAACTTCTATATGCATAAGCTATAATATACTTTAGCTAAATTGATGAACATGGTGATTACTACTGAGCTTTCTTTGAAAGATTCGAAAGGCTCAGTGCTTGCTGTGGAGTGGACTTCTTTCAAGAAAAAGTATTTTGGAAAGAAGAAGTCTGCAAAGAAGAAACGATAGATGGAGGGAAGAAGAAGAAGGGAGAGCTGAAGAAGAAGACTGCAAACAAAGAAAAATAATTTCATTGCAATATTGACGGTCATTGGAAGCCAAATTATCCTTTGTACCTAGCTAGCCTAAAGAATAAGAAGGAAGCAGGTCCTTCTAAAGCTATACTCATAATTGAATCTAATCTAACAATTTTTTCTGCATCCAGTTGGATGCTTGACTCTAGTTTTAGTGCTCATTTGAGCACTTCTATGCAGGATTTTGAGGAAAGTAGGAGGCTAAGGGATGGTGAGATGATCCTACACATCGAAAATGGAGCAAGAGTTAATGCTGTGGCTATCAAAATCTACCCTCTTCAACTACCATCAAGATTAGATTTAGTACTTAGGGACTATTTTTACGTGCTTGCAGTAAGTAGGAATTTGATTTCTATTTTATGTTTAGCACAAGAAGGCTATGTAATTAGTTTTCTTAAGGATCGTTGTAATATTCATCTTGAAAGAAAAAAAATTGCAACTAGTTTCCTTAATAATGATCCCTACTAGTTACATATTAATGTTTTTATTTTTAATATTAAGCTAAATGTGAATGCCATAGGATCAAAGTAATCTAGGGATAGTCTAAACAATAGATATCTATGGCACCTTAGGCTAGGTCATATAGTGGAAGATAGGGTTAACAAATTAGAGAAATTTAGACTTTTAAGTTAATTGACTTTCGAGTCATATCCGATTTATGAATCATGCCTTTATGGCAAAATAACTAATTTTACCTTTGTAAGACACGGGGAAAGGGCCATAGATCTACTTGCTCTAGTACACACAGATGTGTGTGGCCCATTTAATATACCGACCAGAGGCAATTATGTCTGCTTCATCATCTTTATCGAAGATTTATCTCAGTATGAATATGTGTATTTGATGCAACATAAGTCTGAAGCTTTTGAAAAGTTCAAGAAATTCAGACTCGAAGTAGAAAATAATAGAAAAACCCATTAAGGTTCTTCGATCAGAGTGAGAAGATAAATATCTTAGTCAAAAATTCTTGGACTATCTAAAAGATAATGACATAATCTCACAATAGACTCCACCTGAAATACCTCAACTCAATGAAATTTTAAAATAGAGAAATCGGATCCTATTAGATATGGTCCAATCCATGATGAGTTTCATGAACCTTCCTGATTTTCTTTGGAGATATAGTCTAACGACCGTAATATATTTACTGAATAGGATTCTCTCTAAAATCGTTCCAACCACACCGTATGAGATATGGTATGGTAAGAAACCAAGTCTGAGGCACCTCAAAATTTGGGGTTGTCCAGCCCATGTTAAGAAACAACAAGCAGACAAGTTACAGTCTAGGTCCTTTAGAGCTTGGTTCATATGATATCCTAAAGAGTCATTAGAATATTACTTCTATCTTCCAGAAGATCATAATATGATTGTAAGTCGCCATGCCATTTTTCTTGAAAAATAGTTTATTAAAGATGGTGACATTGGGAGACAAATCATGCTCGAGGATAAGGTCTCCGAATAGCAACGAGCTAAGAAACCTATGGAACCCAATCAGATTGAGCCAATCCAAGCACTATCTCCTCCACCTCAAAAATCAATAAGGATTTTCCATCCTCCTGAAAGGTACTTAGGTACTATTTTAGAAGATGTTGAGAAAATGTTCCTCATGGAAAATAAAATTCATGGTGATGATCTCAAAACCTATGATAAGGCGATATCAGATATCAACTCCAAAAAATGGTTAGAGGCAATGAGGTTAGAAATTGACTCAATTTACTCGAACCAAGTCTAGACCTTAGTAAATCCACCTAAAGGTATAGTATCTATTGGATGTAAATGGATCTTCAAGAGAAAGATAGATGCCGATGGAAATGTAGAGACATTCAAAGCAAGGCTCATAGTGAAAGGGTATAGTCAACGCAAAGGCATTGATTAACAGATACCTTTTCACCAGTAGCCATGCTTAAATATATCCACACATTGCTTACTGTTGCATCATATTTTGATTATGAAATATGATAGATGGACATGAAAATGGCATTCTTAAATAGATATCTTTAGAAAGATATCTATATGAAACAGCCGCTTGATTTCACATTCAATGATGATGATCATAAGGTATGCAAGCTGTAAAGGTCCATATATGGACTTAAGCAAGCATCTTGGAGCTGGAATGCTCATTTCAATGATTTGATCAAATCATTTGATTTCATCAAAAATGAGGAAGAGCCATGTATTTTCAAAAAGGTCAGTGGGAGTGCTATTATCTTTCTTATACTGTACATGGATGACATGCTCCTTATTGAGAATGATATTTTCATATTGACCATGATCAAAATGTGGTTGTCTAAGGAGTTCTCTATGAAAGATTTAGAAGAAGCATCCTTTATATTGGAAATAAAGGTCTATAGAGATAGACCGAATAGGATGCTAAGACTTTTATAGAAGGTGTACATAGAGGAGGTGCTAAAGAGGTTTAGCATGAAAAACTTCAAAAGTGGTTTAGTATCCTTTAGACATGGCCTTCATCTCTCTAAGAAGATGTGCCTTAGCACACCTGAGGAGATTGAATGCACGAGTAAGATCTCTTATGCTTCGATAATAGGGAGCCTCATGTGTGCCATGCTATGTACACGACCTAATATTGCCCATGCTATAGTCGAATTCTGGCAAAGAGCACTGGGCTTTTGTGAAGTGTATCCTTAAGTACTTAAGAAGGATTAAGGATATAATTCTAGACTTTGGTAATGGAGAACTCCAAGTCCAGGGGTATACAAACTCTAACTTTATGTCTGACATAAATGATTAAAAGTCAATATTTGGTAGTATGTTTATATGTAATGGTGGTGCTATTAGCTGGAAGAGTTCCAAACAAATGGTGATAGCAGACTCTACCATGAACGTAGAATAGATTGCTGTGTCGAAAGTGCAAAGAAGGTGTTCTAGTACAAGAAGTTTGCCCCAGAGCTTAGAGTCATGCCATCGAATGCCATCTCTCTATACTATGACAACAATGGTGCCATAGCCCTAGCTAAGGAGCCAAGATCTCACTAGAAATCCAAGAACATCGAGCAGCGATTTCATCTGATCCACGATTATCTTGAGAAGGGATACATTGAGGTCAAGAGAGTCAACACCGCAAATAATGCAACTGACTCACTAACAAAGTCATTGGGACAATAGAAGATCAAAGCCCATCTTGAGCAGATGGGACTTAAATTTGTAGCCAATTGGCCTTAGGTTAGGTGAGAGTTTGTTAGATGTGTGCACTAGAAGTCAGATTGACTGACATATTATAATACACATCTAGGAGCAATTTTATAATTTTGACTATAAATTAATAAAAAGAATTATTTTCTATCACAGTATATATTTAAAGTGTTTGTGATAGATCCTTTAAGTTAATGATAATTATAATTTATATTTTTAAGAGTTAAAAATTTAAGATATAAATTTTCATAATTAACTCATAAACTACTCCTGACCGTAGGATCATCACGAGGATAGTGATCGATCCGGAAGGTTGGTGTATGATTGCTTTCTTAGAGCAAATGGATCTTGAGTAAATGGTGTGGAGACACTGGAGCGAAAGTACAAGTACTCATTAGAGAATGAGGGTACTGAGCGTGACCACCTCGAGCAGTCATAAGGGAGTCTACTTTCTCATCGATGACTGGCTCGATGCTGCAGTGGTGTGTCTGGTTCTTTGACTTAAAGTGCATCAATAGTTCACCTTAAGGATGTTATAGTTTGACTACACCATAACTCGGTCTCCTAGCCATTCAGAATCCTGAGGTGTATGTTGGTTATAGCATGTTCATTGTATGAATTGGATTGCACCAATAGGAGATCTATCTACCTCGGTAGATGAGTAGCCCTATAATGATCATGAGCTTGAGTCCATAAGCCCATGGCCATGGTAGTGTGAAGATGATAGAAAGAATTTCTATTGGGGTTTCACATCAGACTCAAATCAAATGATTTATTCATATGATGGATATTGAGTTTGACGAGTTCACCTTAACCCTAATCATATCGGGGCTCAAGATAGAAGAATCCAATCACACAAGAAGCTGCATCAAGAGGTTCCCTTTCAATTTTGATGGGTTGTCATCCTATAATGCTAGGTGTAACTGGTGGATTTTAGGAGCAATTAGAATGATCTTGATGATTGATCATTCTAATTGTATGAATCAAAAAAGTTTTGATCCATCGAAACGTGTTTCAATGATGTCGCTGATGGAGATGCAACATGTCTCATTACCATATAAAACTAAATCTAACTAGATTATACAAACAAGGATTTGGGTCTTGATGTGATCAATCGAGCTAATCCAATTTGATTGATTTGGATTAGGTCCAATTAGATTCAAGAAAATCGTGTTAGCATACGATTGAGCCTAACTTTCTCCTTCTGTAGTCTTTCTGATTCATCTTAGCAGAGCCAAATTAGTTTGGACTCACCAGAGAATTCTATATGAGTTTGTTTTTATCTTACTAGAGCTTATCTAGATCAGAAAATGGTTATCTTAATCCATCAAATAGAAATAAGACAACACCTGCTAATTCCTATCTCCACCTTCCATTTCCTATCACTACCGATATATGAGATGTCTCAATGCAGGAAAGAAGGGGCAGGGGCATGCACCCCCTTTAGACATCTCCTTGGGGTACATGCCTCCTTGGTTTTCATGCACAGAAATGTGCACACGCCCCTAGTTAGCGTGCGCACATGGAGAAAAAGGGAGGAGTCCCATACAGATGGGACTCCAGGTTTGTATGATGAAGATGGACTCTTGGGCACCAAACGGTTTGGGCTTATCCATTTTTGGTGCCATCTATGGAAAGTTTGATGGGTCTCTAATCTAATTGAATCAGATGACATCATTCCATCAATCAGATTTAGATCTGATTAATCTGAGCAATATAATTGATCGGACCTATGTGGCACTGCATGGCGCAATAGGGTCTATTTAAACCCTGTCTGTGCCTAGGGTTTTATGTGTTTGCCCATTCACCATGATGCAAGGCTACCTCTTTTCTCTTCCACGTCTCCCTCTAGTCTTTTCTCTCCCCTCTTCATGCCCGAAAGGTTGGATGAATCTAGCGAGAAAGAAACAAGTGTTGGTGCAAAGATCAGGAGAACAGTCAACTTGTTCGTGAGACGAGCGCACTGCCTTCATCAATCTTTTGAAGGCTCTATGAATCAGATCTAAATCTAATTTTTGGAAATTAGATCCAAAAGGAGATTGCATCCAGATCCTACTTGAGTAGACTTTGGTAGAGGCCAGGCACTTGCGTGGCTACATCCACAACCTCGAGCTTCAACAGATCATCGATAGGATAATCAGATTATCCAAATAAGGTATGAAATTAAATCTGATTTAATTTTAATTTTAGTTTTAATATTAGATCTATAGGATCAGATCTGAGATGTCTTAGATCTGATTAAGATTTATTAAAAAAAATTTTAAAATATCCCTTCAGATCCAATAAGAACTGAACGATCTTGTGATGGAAAAATGCTGATTTTCCTTTTGTTGGATCCAGTGGAATGGGACTTGTCCTATTGCCAAGTAATTAACTATATGTGCAAACCAAAAAAGATTAATAGAAGATACTAAAAATAGTTGTTCATCAGGGAATCTATCTCCAATGCATTCACTATTGTGTTCTACCAAGATCCTTATGATATGGTATGCTACCACATTTTGGGCATCCTTCTTATCTAATATTTCTAGATCAAATTCTTGCAATAAAAGGATCCATCTAATCATCCTAGGCTTTATATCCTTCTTTGATAGCAAATATTTCAATGCAACATGGTCAGGTAGACTAAGACCTTGGAGCCCAGAAGGTATGATCTAAATTTCTCTAGGGCAAACACAACTGCAAGCAATTCTTTCTCGATTGTGGTGTAGTTTAATTGAGCATCAAAGAAAGTTTTGCTAGCATAGTAAATTACATGAGATTTCATATTGAATTTTTTTCCTAAAACTACCCCTTCCATATAATCAGAAGCATCACACATAATTTTAAATGGTAGGATACAATCTGGTGGTTTAATCATTGGTGCAGTACTCAATGCTGTTTTAAGTTTATTATAGGTGGCTAAACACTCTTCACTAAAATCAAAGGAGTCATCTTTAGCCAAAAGATTGCATAAAGGTTGGAAAATTTTGCTAAAGTCCTTAATAAAATACCTATAAAATCCTGTATGTCCTCAAAAGGATCGTTCTTGTTTAACCGAGGTTGGAGGTCGTAGTTTTAATATTATCTCAACTTTTACTTTATCTACTTCAATCTCCTGCTTACGAACCATAAAATGGCTCTTTTCCCAACTCAATACCAAATTTGTCTCCACACATTGTTTAAGCACTTTAGTTAAATTTTAGAGATACACATCAAAAGTAGAGTCAAAAATAGAGAAGTCATCCATGAACACTTCTAAAAACTTATCGACCATATTAGAAAACATAGCTATAATGCACCTCTAAAAAGTGGCCAATGCATTGCATAGTCCAAAAGGCATTCTATGAAAGGTAGAAGTACCATATGGGTAGGTAAAGATGGTTTTCTTTTGGTCCTTTAGAAATACAGGCACTTGGTTATATCCTGAATATGCATCCAGGAAGCAGAAGTAGCTTTGACTCGCTAACCATTCTAGAATTTGGTCAATAAAAGGTAGTGAAAAGTGCTCTTTTCTAGTCATGGCATTGAGTCATCTGTAATCCACACATACTCACCAGCCAGTTGCTATGTGAGTGGGTAATAACATACCTCTATCATTTTCTACCACAGTGATACCCGACTTCTTAGGTACCTCCTGGGTCGGACTAATCCATTTACTATCAAAAATTGGGTAGATAATGCCTGCATCTAACCATTTTATTACCTCTTGCTTGACTACCTCCCTCATGTTTGGATTTAATCTATGTTGCATATCGCTATGTGGTTTGGCCTCAGCCTCACAACATATGTGATGCATGCAAATAGAAGGATCAATGCCTTTCAAATTAGTAATTGTCCACCCTATGGCCTCTTTGCGCTCATTGAGCATACCTACAAGTTGGTCTTCCTGGTCCTAGTTAATTTGAAGGATATAATTACTGGAAGGGTCTCATCGGGTCTGAGAAATAAATACTTCAATGTGTCAGGAAGAGGCTTGTAACTCTAGGGATTGTGCTTCTAAGGATGGTACTAGAGGGCTCGACTGAGTCGGTAATTGTTCATACTTTACAATCTATGAAGGAGCATAGCTAAAATTGGGTGGCTCTAAAAATGCATTAACTTCTCTAGTGTACCCATCAATATTAAAATCACCCACTCTAAAGTGTGCTAAGCATGCCTGTAAAGGGTTTGAGTCAAGCAAGGTATGGGTTTTATTTTCTAAAACTTACTCGAGTAAATTAATTTCACTATGGTCGAAAGTAGGTGGTCCCTATATAGCATAAAAAATATTCAACCTCAACTTTTTATTTTCAAAAGATACATCCATAACCCCGGTCCTATAGTCTATGCAAGCATTAGTAGTTGCTAGGCAGGGTCTACCTAGGATGATAGGTACTTGGCTGGGGTTGCTACTAGATTTCATGTCTATCATCAAAAAATCTACAGCAAAGTAAAATTCATCTACCTTGACCAGCACATCTTCCAATATTCCATGAGGTACCTTAATTGATCTATTAGCTAATTGTAGAGTTACCGTAGTGGATTTTAATTATTCTCCAAATCCAAAAAGGTCATAGACAGAACTTAGGAGAAGATTAACACTTGCACCCAAATCTAGTAATGCTTTCTTAATGATCAAATCTCCCATAACACAGGATATGATCGGGGTACCAGGATCCTTAAGTTTGGATGGGGTTATTTGTTGAAAGATTGAGCTGGCTTATTCAGTCTAGTGGACTTTCTTAGGTGTGTGTGCTTTAGTTCTTCATTTTTGAGCGCTTAAATCTTTAAGAAATTTGGCATATATTGGGACTTATTTAATAGCATCAAGAAAAGGTATATTAATTTGGACTTATTTAAATAATTCAAGCATTTTATTCATTTTAATGCCATTCTTGTCTAAAGGCAAAGGAGATTCTAAAGCACTAGGGAATGGGGCTTTAGGTGCAACTACTGGGTCAATAGGTTCTTCCCTCTCTATGATTTTATTTTTCTCTGATTTAGCTAATTTTGATGGTTTTGGTTCTTAAGTTGTTTCAGGCTAATTTATAATTTTTCCACTTCTAAGGATCATAACAGACTTGGCATGTTCGGAAAAAAATTCTAGGCCAGTGGAGCTCTTAGCCATGTGCTGCTCTTTTAGGTTATTAATCGGCTAACTTGGAAGTCTTCCTTCCTTCTTTCTATTAAAAGCAGTGGCTAGTTATCCTAGTTGGGTTTCTAACTTGGCTATTGATTGAGTGTGAGAGTGAGTGTTCATCTTGAGCTCCTTTAATTCTTGTAATATTTTTTCCTCAAGGGAAGTATTTGAAGAAGGCTATGAATTTTTTGCAACTTATGAGTATGGAGCTGGTTTATAAGCTGACTCAGTGTAATTAGCTCTGGGTACTGGTGGCCTAGCAGCAGGTTGTTGGGCCCAAGAAAAATTCAGATAGTTTCTCCAACCAAGATTATAAGTGTTGGAGTAAGGGTTGTATCCTGGCCTAAAATTATTTTGAGTTTGTGTTTGATTTACTTGTTTATGTATAAACTCAGATAACTAGAATGCAGCAGGACAATCATAAATAGTGTGCATAGGACTTGAACAAATTGCACACACATCTATTATGGGTGTGGGTGGAGTACAAGTGGGCATTGCTTGTAGTAGTCGATCCATCTTTTGAGATAATTCATTTACTTGGCTATAAATATCCATCGAGCTATCTATTTTATAAATTCCATCCCATTTAGGTCCAAACATGGGAGGATCTCTCTTAGTAGTAGACAAATGGTGTAATAAATTTTTTGTTCAGGATTTCAAACAGCTGTCATGCTTTCTACTCTTTTTTAGTATGAAAGTTTTACCACAGGATGCATCAACCATTTGCCAATGCTTCTCTATCAAGCCATAATAGAAGCGTTGGACTAGTTGCCACTTGGGTACGGCATGGTGGGGACATTTTCTTATCAGTTCTTTTAATCTCTCCCAAGTCTCAAGAAACATCTCTCCCTCTAACTAGGAAAAACTAGTTATGGCCTTTCTTATTTGATTAGTTTTTCATATTGAAAAGTATTTTTTGAAGAATTTCATTTGAAGTTGGTTATACATTTAAATAGTTATAGTACCTAAGGAGTTTAACCAATATTTGGCTTTCTCCTTCAATAAAAAGGGGAATAATTTCAACCTAAGGGCATCATCAGAGAAATTTTGGATTTTAACTGTTGAGCATATTTCTAGGAATTCATCAAGATATTTGTATGGGTCCTCATTAGAAAGTTCATAAAAAGATGGGAGCATCTGAATAACAATAGACTTGATTTCATATTGTGTAGCTTCTACTAGAAGAACCTGAATGTAGGGAGAGTAAGTATATGTGGAAGGAGTGAAGTACTCCTTCAATTATCTAGGTGGATCATTCTCCTAGTTTTGGTCCATATTTTTAGGTTTGTTGGCTCCAAGGGTTCTCTCGAGGATCTAAGGGTTGAATTTTGGGTTGCAGTGAGCGACGTCGAGCATAAATCCTACAATTATACCTTAGGGCAAACATAAAAAGATATTCTTTTTTAAAATTATTTTAGTTATTTTTTTTATAAAAGAATGAAGAAAATTCTAAAGATGAGAATCTAGAGAGTCCTAAAACTAAGAAATAGATTAGAGTTTAATTAGGTTTTAATGTTTATTAGTAATCAAGTTATACAGTCAATTCTGGCTAAGGGTTACCCTAGATATAGACAACTCCTAACTGCCAAGATCATTTTCAAGCCTTCCAAGTAAAGAATCAGCCACTCAACTGGCCAGATAAGTGAGGTCAGTGGGAGTCCCCTTGTTGCTTTACTTAGACACTAATTATCTTGGCCAGATAAGCTAACAGAACTAATTTAATAACCATCCTTCTTCAGGACGTGATCCCTAAACTACTTGCCTTAGACACCAGTCAAACTAACTAATCCTAATTTTGTCAAATTCTTAGAATTTCTTATCCTAATGAGCTCAAGTATCCTTAGGGGCCAACGTCTAATTGATTTTAAGAATTAGGGTTTGGATCAATGCAATATAAAGGTTGGTTATTTTTGGGCCAAGAAAAGATGATCAAATCCCCATCTTATCTTATTTAATTAGTTTAATGCTCTTAAGGTGTCTTATGAAGATGAGATGCAAAAAGTCAAGATGTCCAAGTAAAGTAAAATAATCAAATTTAAATTAGTTAATTTTACTTGTTAAGTATTGTGATTAGATCTTTAAACCCCAGATAGCTTATATGGTGTCAGTGTAATTATTTTTTTAATTTTTTTTTAATTTTTTTTGATTTTTTTAAGCAACTAAATCACGATATCCAACAACGATGCCAAAATTTGATCACTGTTGTAGGTGATCAAAAATAAAATCTAACTCACTACTATATAGATAGGATGAGTCAGGATCGTATTCTTAGAGATCATATTAATTATATTTAAATAATAAATTAAAAGTAAGATTAAAATTAATTAAAGTTAATTAATTAAAAAGCTACTTAAATTAATAAAAAACAAATAAATAGTGAATTAACTAAAAGAAGAGTTGCAAGTATGGAGATGGATTCTCAGGATCTTAATTGATCTGTTATCTGATAGCTGATATTTATTTTAATATAATGTAATTGATATCTAATCAATAAAGATATAACCTATCATAGAGAGTATGATCTGTACCCTTAGATCACAGCCCATCTCTTAAAGTTATAGGTTAGTCTAAATTAAATTAAATAGAATAAAAAGAATTAATCTAAATATAATCTATTCCAAGAGCATGAATCGTATACGTAGATCATAGCTCATCCTAGGAGTCAAACTATTCTAGATCAATTTTATAAAGATACAAAAACTTATAAATAAAAATAATCATTATTAGAAACTAAAAAGGAATACAAAAGATGAAAAATAAGAAACATCATCAAAATAAGATCATAATGATCTCTTGAGAACAAGATAATCAGTCAGCCATCGAAAAGCTTCTCGCTGAAATCTTCATCCTTGGAGCTTGAGGTCTTCCTTCCAACAGCTTGGAGCAAGGATCAAGAATAGGAAGAAAAGATTTTATGGAGAAGTAAGTTGAGGTTTTTGGTTGTGGAAGAAGAAAGTTTGAGAGAAGAAAGAGAAGAAAAGAGGGCTGTTTGTGGAAGAGAAAGAAAGAGAGAGGGAGAGGGCCGAAAGAAGGCCTGAGAGGCCATTTAGGCCATGGAGGCTTTGGAGGGGCTTTGGAGGAGCTTAAGGCATGAAGAAGGGCTTTAGGAAGGTTTTTATAGAGGAGGAAACATGAGAAATTGAGATAGAAATAGAGAAAGACTAAGAAAAATAGAGTCTAGATTGAATTTTGCTCCCAATGAAGGATTCCAACCGTCAGATTGGGTTCAAACGGTCTAGATTGAGCCAAAATCCATTGTTTAGAGCTTCACTAAGGTCTAGATTGATTCACAACCATTGGATCCCTTCATCAAGTGGATTTGAACTGTTAGATCACCCCTGAATCTTCTTTAATCAAGTTGGAGAACCCTCCCCACCATTAGATCTGGACCAGCATGAATATGGGTTGTTCGATCGCTCAAAATCGCAGTTGGGCTATTGAATCAAACTAGGAATCATTCTTGACTGTCGGATCTTGATCGGGATGAACATCCACCTTTCGATCATGAAAACACTATTCCTATAGACCGCCTAGACCAAGCGCACTGTTGACCCTACCCAATCCCCATGCACCTGGATCAACAAAATGATGATTCTGCCCCTGTGAGCCGCATGGAATTTTTGATAAATCCTTTAACAATCTAGGTTCACCATGTGGCATGCTCTGATTTGCCATGCCTTCTAAGTTGGCCAGTCTGTGCCTAGATCTATGGACTGGTCGGTCGTGCACCAGCGGGCCTAATGGGCTAATTTTTAGGCTTTTAATTATTATTTTTTTTCATTTTTCCTTTTTTTCCTTTAAATCGTAATGCTAGGTCCAATTTAAGTCTGATTTGCTCTAAATATCTTTCATTTTGACCCATAAATTGAGATCTTTTCATTGGTTATCTTTTTTTTTGCAAAAGATAAAATAAAAAAATCAATTCTTAAAAATAAAGATAAATTAATTTTATAAATTAATATTTTTATAAATATATTTAATATATTTATTAGCCTCTTTCTAATTTCTCTCTATAAGAAACCCCCCCTCTATGTGTTCCATTGATACCCATGGAGACTTGGGTGTGAGGAATCTCACTAGAAGAGAGACTCCAAGGCGGATGGGAGCTTCCCTCCCTCCTAACGCTAAAGCTAGATTCCTTATGCTGCATGCCCCCCCTTCCAAGGGGGGCATGTGAGAAGCCTTCCTTGCTGCTCCTTTGGCGGCATGCAAAGACTAGAGAGAGAGAGGGAGAAGTTAGGGAGCAAGAGTTTCTTCTATTCCTCATAAATTAGGATTACATACAATGTATATATAGCCCTATACAATGTACTCAACTAAACCCAAAAGGTCCCATGGCTACCCCATTGAGATTGAGCTCACCCTAAGCCCATGTATACCCATGACTTGACTCAATCTCACTCACATAGACTCAAACTTGGCCCATACATGAATTAGCTTCCTTAAGACCCAAATCCCCTGGGTCTCAAGCCCATGGAGGTTGAACCTCCGCCTTAAGACCAAACCTGTCCTAGCTCTAGGATCCAAACCGGTCCTAGAATCCTGAAACCAAGCCCATGGCTTCTTTCATGGTCTCCTAAGGCTTGGGAGAACCACACATACATCAACATTCTCCATGTTGGTGCCTCAAGCTATAGAAGCACCACCCATACACCAACAATCTCCACCTTGATGACCCCAAGCCATGGCAAACCTGGCAATGCTCTCCTGCATGATCTCGTTGTCGATGCATACCCTGACAGTCCCTTATGCAAACATCATCTCCGCCAATCCTCTTCAACTACTATGCATCCTTGGACCTTTTTGGAGAAACCCACAGTGTTTATGTACCGACACTCTTTGCATACCCTTACACGGCCTCCTCAAAACACTCAGCCCTGAACTCATGCCAAAACCCTCTCCTCCAATGAAGCAACCTTTACCTAATTCTCCACCTAAACCTAAACTCAACTAATGCGACAGAAGATGACTCTGTAACTGAGTATCTAAGGCTAACCACTCAACGCTACGCTGCTGAGCCTACCACTATACCTTGAACACCATCGTGCCCCTTCGGACCCTCCACACTCCTATGTACCCCCTTCGAAATCATCTCAAATACTCTACAACTAGTGGGCACATTTGAAATCCAAGAGCTCATCCAACTCTTCTCTTGCAATGACAGAACATAGGAAATTCCATCCTAACACTTCATCCTTTTCTACCCCTACACCAACTGCTGCTTTAGCTTCACTTGGAGGAATTGCAGCTTCAACCCTTTTCAAGCTTAGATCCATCCATCTCATCCCGAGGATCACCACCACCTTCAAATAGGTATATGGATCCTCTCTTGCTACTAACAATTCATCTAACATTATCTCTCTAGAGCCAAGGCTCCTCGGTGCCCACACAACCCATATAGATCCATGTTGTGCATTACTACCATTGGTGCAGGAAAATGGCTCCATCCTTGCACCCCTTAGCTCAAAACCTATGAAAAACCATCCTCCACTTGTGGAGGCACCTCTAGCCGATGCTTCACCTGAATTATGACTCCTTCTAGTACTCCTATAGATGATAAAACCTGATACGAGATTAGCTGCCTAGCACTATCCTATTGGACCTCCTGCTGAACCTCTACCATTGCTGCTTCCATTTTGGACCTCCCACACTCCACAAACTCCTACAAAACCACCAGAGGACCTCCTCCTCCTCTAAACTAGCTGTGACACTCCATATACCAGCCATCTCTATCACTCCAAGGCTTCGTAAATCCATGCTTTGGTCGAATTGCTAAATGCACCTTGACTACCTCTCCACCTTTCTGCATCTAAAGATTGTATAGTTGGTTCTTCAACTCCACCTCAACCACTACCCCTTGAAAAACCTCTCCTCTAGCATGCCATATATGCCAAACACTTCTCATCCACCAAACAGCCCTTAATACATGAGCATGCCCTCCTAACCAGCGAACTTCATTTCCTATCATCATACACTCTAGCCTTTCCTCTAAGACCGCATCCAACCAAAGTTGGACCAACAAAACATGCACCCAAACCTTCCACCCCAGAAAGATTCTCTTTTAATTAAGCCTCTCAACCTCCACCTTTAACCCGCTGCTCCTGCTTGGCCAAACCATAGCAATAATAAAGGTAGATCTGAGACATACCATGGAATAGGTTTGTAGATTTCAACTTTCACCCTATATGACTTCTCCTTTATTTCAATGCTACACCAGGCTCTGATACCATATTGTGCACCACTAATATTCTGCATGGACCTAAGAAGACCAGCAATAGAGCCCTTTGCAAGAGCCCACTATGATTTGGACTCTCTAAGTGCTGCAAACCTCATGCCCTAGATCACTACGCACCCTGAACCCTGCGCAGTAACCTAATTTGCATCCCTCCTCGCTTCCTGGGACCTAGGATGCACCTCCATATCTAATCTTCCACCCCCAAAACCCTACGAACTAGGATTTGAGGCATGATACCTTGGGGCTATCAGATCTAGATTGAATCCATTGATGAGGAGTCCTTGTTAGACTAGGACTGCATGGTAGCCTTTCTCCTGTGCAGGCTTCCTGCATAGCCTTTATCTTGTGTGGCTCATCTCTACCTATTCTGATCTTTCGAATGATCAATCAAGATATTAATGTCTTCATATCAAGCTCTCCTCATTATTTTAATGAGCACACAAACCAAGATCCAGCTGGGGAGAGAGTCCCTATCTAATAGGGACTCCCAACGCACCAAAATAGCCACCTGCCTGCGTGATCTCCCTTCTCCATTCTATGGGGCACCTCTTCCTAGTTTCTCTTCATAAGAAACCCCCACTCCACATGTTCCACTAATACCCATGGAGACCTGGGTGTGAGGAATCTCGCTAGGAGAGAGACTCCTAGGCAGATGGGAGTCTCTCTCCCTCTTAGCACTAGTGCTAGATTCCCTATGTCGCGCACCCCCCTTGCAAGGGTGGCACATGAGATGCCATCCTTGCTGCTCCTTGGAGGCATGCAAAGACCAAAGAGAGAGGGAGAAGTTAGGGAGAAAGGATTTCTTTCATTCCTTACAAATTAGGGTTACATAGAATATATATAGTCCTATACAATGTATTCAACTAAACCCAAAAACTCGCATGGCTATCCTAGTGAGATTGATCTCATCTTAAGCCCATGTACACCCATAACTTGACTTAATCTCACTCTCATGGACCTAAACCCAGCTCAAACATAAATTAGCCCCCTTAAGACCTAAATCTCTTAGGACTCAAGCCTATAGAGGTTGAACCTCCACCTTAGGATCAAACCTGTTCTAGTCCTGTGATCCAAACCGGTCCTAGAATCCTGAAACCAAGCCTATGACTCCTCTTATGGTCTTCCAAGGCTTGGGAGCACCATACATACACCAACAATCTCTATCTTGCTGCCTCAAGCCTTGGGAGCACCATCCATGCACCAACATTCTTCTTAATTTGTCACACAAAATTCCTCTTACTCCATACCTAATCTGGTAAGATTTGATCCTTACCTAATTAGAAATTTGGTTAGGATTCGATCTTATCAAAGAGAGTCCCAGATCAGAAGGGGAGGTGCTAACTTGCACCTCCTCACTTCTTCACTCATGCATGAGATAAGGGGTAGTCATTTCTCACACCCCACAGCCCTCTTAGTCAGCCAAATAGGAGAGAGAAGCCTAGGGAATGTGGGCTAAGGTAGTCTATTTCTGTTGGGTCTAAGTTGGGTTTAATTCGAATCCAATACGAGCCTGATTTGAATTAAATTTGAAAAGATTATCAAACCTGATCCAATTAGGATTGAAATCCAAGTCCAACTTGAATAATTAAAATCAATTAGCCTTAAATTAATTCATACGTAATTAAATTTGATTTAAATTAATTATAACTTGATTCATAATTTAATCAAGCCTAATTGAATTGCAACACTTGCAATTAAGTCCCTCATGCTAATAATTAGCAGTTACTAAATTTATAACTTTTATAAATTAGCAATTTCTAAATTCAAACCATCAATTCAATTGATAATTAGATAATGATCCAAATCATTGATCAGGACGAGCTCCTTTTGTGTGTGACTTTAGGTTCTATTATGTCTGGTAGTAAGATATACCATAATTTCCATCACAGTATCATCAAAACTCCTTTCAATGGATCGAAATAATTTCAACTCAATTCAATAAGGATCATTGATTCAAAAATGATCTTAGTGAGTTTTTACAATCCACTAGTGACTCCTAGAAGCATATAGTGGCAATCCAGCAGAATAGAAGAATGAATCGTTAGGTGTAGTTACCGTGTAATCAAGTTCTTCTATCGAGAGTCCCAATAGGATGTAGGTTATCAAATCTCATCAAACCCTAAGCACCCATTATATGCTAAATTAAATTATCTCGAGTCCAATTATGAATCCCATGAAAACTCTATTTCATAATTATGCTACTATGGCTATAGATTTTGTAACATCTCGAACCAGCAAGGTAGTAAATTAAAAGATTTGTGTTTAGGTACATATGACATAGTAATTCATTTATGGCATATTTGAGCATAAATTATGATTATCTACTATTATGAGTTCTGAAAATTTTCTAAATCTAGAAACTAGCACCTACATGGAGGGCTATATAAAATATGTATCTTCTTGAAACCAAAATTGATGGTAATTGATCCTTAGGTATTGATGAGTTATAAAATAATTTTTAATAAATTTTGAGATTCTTTAACCTATTTATTTTGAAGAAAGAAAGTTTTAAAAATTTTAAATTTGGAAAAATTTAAACTAGAACCCAAGTTTTGATATCTTATTCTTAAGAATCTTAATTTTTTTTGATATTTTTATTGATTCTAAATAGGAGATATTTTCTTATTTACATTTATATTTTAAAGTTAATGGAGAGTAAATAAGGAGAGTATTAAGGAATCCCCTAGAATGAGTGATACTTTGAGGAAAGTAATTTCTGAAATCTAGGAAAAGAGATCGACACTTCTCCAAGATGTATTGACACTATCTCAAGAAAATAGAGAGATAGTTTCAAAAAAAATTATGGCAGCACAAGAAGGGATTGACCTACCCCTGATAGATGTCGATACTTTTTTCTAAGGGATCGACATGGGGGACAACTTATTTTGAGAAAAGAGGTTGATCTAGGGGCTAACCTATTTGTGGGTGTCGACATATATTTCAAAGGTGTTGACCTCAATCGTGAAAAAGAAAAGAGTTGAAAAAGTGCTTGACTAAGCCAAGTAGTTACTAGCTAATTGAGGTGAGTCGATTTTTTTATCTAGCTTTGATTTTCTCTTTCTTATATATAGTTCTATTCATTATTATAAGTATGAAATAAGAATATTTATAAATATTTTGATACATAGCTTATGTCTTATTTGAAATTTATTTAAATCAGCCTATCAGTATTTGAAAGTTTATTCTATATCAGTTTTTGAAAGAATGCATAGCACAGTATGTCATATAGCATGTAGTAGCCGACACCTCGTTATGATTAGGTTTAGTGGGATTTAGTAGTATATCAGAATGATCAGTAAAGTAGTAGTGTATCAGTTTGCCCAATGGGGCTTGGCTTTTGGCAGTTGAATTCAGCAACATTCATATTACGTAATGCGGGACAACCTAAAAAAAAAGAAAAGACCAAGCTTTCTTTCGTTCGTCAATAATAAATCACGTCCAATCATGGCATATTATTCCCAAGACAGACAGTATAGTTGCCTATATTCTGCTCAGGAGGCATGATTGATTGACATGGGACCAAAGCACAATCAATCTAAATGATGCTGATGAATGCCATTTTAGAGATCAGTAAATAACTAGCAATAATAAAGTAAATAGATAGATAGCAGAAATTAAACATGCTCATGAATAATTATAAAAAAAAATGTAAATGAAATAAAGGATAGCAGGAAATTAAGATCGTAAGAAATCCAAAAAAAAGATAAGAAGAATCCAGATCGTGGTAGTTAATAAACTACCTTGATTAGGGCTCTTAATCTTTTAACCAAGCAGATCTATTGATAAAGAACTGGATCTTTACCAACACTGGATCTGAAAAAATAAATAAAAATCGAAGATCAGTTGAGAAGGAATGAAGGTCCTTGTCAATGTTTGATCTGTAGAATAATAGATCACTCTTTCTCTCTCTGCAGATAGATGAAAATCTTGGAGGAGACAGATCTTCTTTTGGTTGAATAGGCTTATGTAGGTAGATGGTGAAGATGAATCGGGGTCGTAGGAACACTGAATCTCAAGAAAATGAAGGTTAAAGAGATAGAAAAAGATGGGCCTCATACCCTCCCCTCGTGGGGCGATTTTGAATCTCACACCCTCTCCCTCTTGGAGCGATCAATACAAGTGTTTGTAAAAATTTTAAAGTGATTCATTCATTTATTATCTCATTCATGAAAGATACATGGATTTATATAGGACCCTAGGGATCCTATTTTTTTAGGAATCCTATTCTCTTTACAAGAAAAAAAATCAATCCTTCCAACAAAAAAGTAAAATATTATGTATGGTAACCAAATACAATAATATATTATATCTATCTTTTATGGAACCATAGGAAAGAAATCAGCCTTTTAACAAAATAAATAAGAAATCAAGAGCTCTTAAGGAATCCTAAGGAAGAAAAGCAACTCCATGTGGACACTTAATGCCTGGCATAACTTTGCATGAGGATCCTTGGGCATAGCACATCCTGGCATGTGTATTTCCTCCCTGGGTGTGTGGAGGGTGGTGGCTCCAAAGATGACGTGGACCAAACTTGCTTCTTTATGATGGTCTCTTTCCAAATAAGGCTCAATCCAAAATAAACCCAAGTATGATCCTATGGACCCAAAACTAAATGCATCAAAAGAACTAATTGATTAAATCAAAAGGACTAGAATAAAATAACTGAAGTAGAGTTATTCTGATATGGCTTCTTCAATCCAAATTGAATCTAAATTATGTTGCCAATTTCTGATGGCTCTGGTGTCTGCACCAATTCTCTCAGGATGGGAAGAACTTGACCCTATCGAGTGAGGGTCGATTCTGCTCTGGTGACGCTCAAGCAAATTAGGATCAATACACTGCAGCTCTTCTCAAGTGATCTAGGTATCCTCGGACTCCAGTCGATCTCACCATCTAACTATGTACCGCTGATAGCCTTGACTCCGGATGGAGATGATTTGCTCATCCAAAATTCTCTCAATCTGATCATGCTTTGATATTTTGGCTGGCGGACATTCAGGAATAGGTTCTCTCTCAATGGTTGGTTTAGACTCAAATGGCTCACTAGGTATCCAAGTTGGCTCTTTATAGGGGACGAGATCTACAATGTTAAAAGAAGAGCTAATCTCAAAATCAGAAGGTAAGTCTACAACATACGCATTTGGTCCGATCTTCTTTAAAATTTTAAATGGACCTGCTCCTCGAGCATGTAACTTCTTGATGGTTCATGGTGGAAATTGTTCAGGCCTCATTCAAACCATCACATAGTCTTCTTCCATAAACTTTTGAGCACATCGATGAGAATCTGCATTCTATTTATGAACTTTATTACTAATACTAATTTTTTTTACTAATCTCTTTATGTAAACTCTTGACATGCTGTGCAAATGACTCTGCAGATTCAAAAATTCTAGCATGCATGGGCAGTGGGATAAAGTCTATTAGATTTCTAGGTTGATATCCATGAACTACTACCTTGGGATGATCTATCTCAAGGTCCTCATGAACTTCTCTCATAGCAATCATCCAAACTAGTGATCCTTTACTCACGATCATCTCTAATTCCTTAGCACCTATCAGATGGAGGCTTTTTTTTATTATTTTTTCTTTTAGTCCATCGCCTATCTTTCTATTGGTAGCCTTAGTTGGAAAAGGATTGATCGTGATCTTCTTACCCTTATAAGTGAAACTACAGAATTTGGTTCGGCCATAAATCGTAACATCATTATCAAACAGCCAAGGCCGACCTAATATGATACTTTCGACTTCCATGGATAAGACATCGCACCAAATATGATCCTGATAAGAATGGAGCTAGATGAAAATATGACATCTAAGTTTGATAGAAATAGAAGAGAAATCTATCCAAGACACACGGTATGAGCTAGGATGATATACAGGAGCTAATTCTAATCGCTTAACCGTGTCGGTGGAGATGGCGTTGATACAACTACCACTATCAATGATCAGCTTACAAATTTTATTGCTAAATTTTATGAAGATATAAAAAATAGAGGTCCTACACCAATCTTCAATCTTCTTAGTCTGTGCTAGAACATATCTAATGACTCCAAGCCTAAGGTCTAACTCCGATGCAACAGAACTTAGAATTTTCTCAGTACTCTCAAACTGCTCGGCTAAGTCTGGATCAGCTTCATAAACTTCCTCCTTAATATTTTCTAGTGTTTTTTCTTCTAATTCTTCCATAAATAATGATTAATTGGGACATTGTGCAGCAAAACGATCGTAACCATGGCACTTGAAGTAGGGGGATCGAGAACTACTTCCCTTAGATAACTCTCCTACAACTCTTTTTCCTTTATCTTTTTTTCTCATAATAGGATTTGTAGGGGGAGGTCTATTACTAGGAGTTTGGATTGGGGCTCGATCCAGAAGGGATTACTCGGCTAGGTTCAAGATGATGGATGGTCGAATATCTAGAAAATCTCTCAAAGTCTAGGGCAAGTTGATAAGCTTGTTCTAACATGGTTACCTCTCACAAAAAGTGCTCATGCTGGATATCTTCTCGTAATCCAACTCTAAATGTAGACAAGGTAACAACCCTATCTTCAGTTACTCCACATCTCATGATGTACTCATCAAATCTAATGATGTACTCTGTGACTAATCTATTTTCTTGAGTAAGTCTCTGCCACTAATCTAAAAATCTTTATTGGTAGGAGGTGGGGAGGTATTTTTCTCTGAGTTTCTCCTTCATTTCATCCCAGATTTCTATCGAATCTGGTCTTCTCTGGTTGAGAAGATGTTCAATACTTTTCTAATAAAGTCAGACTTGCCTAACCAACTTCATCCTAGCAAATCTAACTCTCCTTGCTTCAGATATTTCATACCATCCAAAATAGTGGTCCATGCTCGATTCTCAATCTAGGTACTCTCTCGGATCTAGACAACCATCAAAACTTGGAGCTTCGATCTTCACATTCCTAAGGACATGCTCATCCTAGTCGAACTGGTTATGATGGTGGCGTACTACTATAGATCGATCTAGGTCGAGGTTCCTTCTTCTCTATCCTATAAATAGTTGGGAAGACTCAAGTTCAGATTATCTTTGCCTAGCTTCTTCTAGTACTATTATTCTTTCACTCATGATTTTTATAAAATCTTTTATGTCATCAAACTTCTCAGTCAGGGCATTAATGATGGCTGCTGTATTAGAATCCATGTTGGTATTGGGTGGAAAAGTAGGATGTTGGTACTGGGTACTTGATCTAATGGTCATGCAAGTCCAGGATGCAAGAATAAGATGCAATAAGAAAGAAAAAAATGCTAGAAAGTAAATTATGAAATTTAAATTATGAAAATTTAACTTGCAAGAATTTTAAATTATAAAATTTAAACTAAAGTCCTAACCAATCTGACTTTGATACCAAATTGATGTGGGATAGCCTAAAAAAAAGAAAAGACCAAGCTTCCTTTCATTTATCAATAATAAATCATGTCCGACTGTGGCACATTATTCCTAGGATAGATAGTATAGTTGCCTATACTCCGCTCAAGTGACATGATTGATTGACACAGGACCAAAGCACGATCAATCTAAATGATGCTGATGAATGCCATTTTAGAGATCAGTAAATAACTAGCAATAATAAAATAAATAGACAGATAGCAGAAATTAAACATGTTCATAAACAATTATAAAAAAAAAATATAAATGGAATGAAGGATAGCAAGAAATTAAGTCCACAAGAAATTCAATAAAACGATAAGAAGAATCTGGATTGTGGTAGTTAAGAAACTATCCGAATTAGGGCTCTTAATCTTTTAACCAAGCAGATCTATCAATAAAAAACTGGATCATTATCAACGTCGGATCTAAAAAAAATAAGTAAAAATCAAAGATCAGTTGAGAAGGAATGAAGGTCCTTATCAACGTTTGATCAGTAGAATAATAGATCACTTTTTCTCTCTCTACGTGATAGATGAAAATCTTGGAGGAGACAAATCTTCTTTTGATGGAATAGGCTTATGTAGGTAGATGATGGAGTTGAATCGGGGTTGTAGGAACACTGAATCTCAAATAAAGATTAAAGAGATAGAAAAAGGTGGGCCTCACATCCTTCCCTCATGGGGCGATTTTGGGTCTCACACCCTCTCCCTCTCGGAGCGACCAACACAAGTATTTATGAAAATTGTAAAGTGATTCATTCGTTCATTGTCTCATTCATAAAAGATACATGGGTTTATATAAGATCCTAGAGGTCCTATTTCTTTAGAAATCCTATTCTTTTACAAGAAAAAAATTAACCCTCCCAACAAAAAAGTAAAATATTATATATAGTTTTCAAATACAATAATATATCATATCTATCTTTTATGGAACCATAGGAAAGAAATCAATCTTTTAACAAAATAGGTAAGAAATCAAGAACTCTTAAGAAACCTAGGAAAAAAAAAGAACTTCATGTGGGTGCTTAATGCCTGGCACAACTTGGCATGAGGATCCTTGGGCATGGCACATGCTGGCATGTGTATTTTCTTCCTGGGCATATGGACGGTGGTGGCTCCAAAGATGACATGGACCAAGCTTGCTTCTTAATGATGGTCTCTTTCCAAATAAGGCTCAATCCAAAATAAACCCAAGTATGGTCCTATGGACCCAAAACTAAATGTATGAAAAGAACTAATTGATTAAATCAAAAGGACTAGAACAAAATAACTAAAGTAGAGTTATTTTGATATGGCTTCTTCAATCCAAATTGAATCTAAATTATGTTGCCGACTTCTAGTAGCTCTAGTGTCTACACCATTACGAGTTGACTGCCTATGGTAGGGGTGCGCTGGGGGTAGTCAACCAGAGCGAACAACATTATTTTCAGCAAGATGGTTTATAATAGTTTAGCAAAGTTTGCAACTCAATAGATTTTGTTTTGGTTCATCAAAATTTATTAGCTCAATAAATATGTTTTAGCTCAGCAAAGCTTTCTTTCAGTAAAGATTTGTATTACAGATTTATTCTTATTTAAGATACATTTATTTGAAAGTATTTTAGCATTTTAAGTCATATGTGGTGATAATAAATATTACAGCTTTGTCTTCTTGTTTCTCATTGTTAGATTGTTTATCCACTTACTAAGACTTTCGAAGTCTCACTCCTCACTCTTTCTAATTGTAGTATCAGAGTAGCTAAGCTCAGAGGTTTGTATCAGCATGTGTATTGCAGCTATCCTAGAAAAGAAAGTTGATTATGTGAATCAGGGAAGAAGAGTTGGTTGTTATGTTTAAATTGTATGTATTAATCACGATAAAGGGATGTACTTTGAGTGGTGATATATAGTTAAGATAGTTAAATCAAAAACTGTCAAGTATGTTGCATTTCTAAGTGATTTGTATAAAATGTATAAAGTATGGTTTGATAGTTAAAGGTTTGAGTTTACTTATGTAACTTGATGAGCTAAATTTAAATAGTAGCTTTTAGCAAGTTAAGAGGATTTAATTAAAATGTTTGGAATACAGATTAAAGGATTGTCTAGCTTATTTGAAAATAGGTTATTAAGTAAAGTTATAGTTTAGCTTAGTCATAGTTTAGAAATCTCCTTAACCTTTAGATATGGGTGGGGTGTGGCACCGTCACCCATAGTTAGTAGGGATAAGGTGTTATAGATTTATGGACTCAGCCTCTTAAGTTACATAGGAGTGCTCTTCAACTACTAAGGCCAACAGATCCCTTATAAGTACACTTCGACTCCTATAGTGAACTTGCTGTAACCAACATCCACTACAATAATTCATTGAGTATAATATTTATGTATAGTCAAACTACAGCAACCCACTGTGATTAGCAAAAGTACCATAGGTCAAAGAACTACTCACACAACTAGAATCGAGAAGTTACTAATGAGTGAGTAGGCATCCATGTGACTTCTCATTCTTGGTAATGTTCAGTACCATTTTCTATATCAACCACCTGTACTCTCGCTCCAGTGTCCCTATACTGTAGACTCAAGATCCATTTATCAAAAAAAAGTAATCCATGCACCAATGTAATTGGATCTATCATCGTCCCCATGATGATCATTGACTGGGAGCAGTTTAGGAATTAATCTATGATGATACATGTCTTAAATTCTCAACTCTTGAGAATATATGTCATTGATTATTAATTTTTTGAACAATTTTAGGATAAATTACTCTAGAATAAAAATAATTACCCATAATTTTTAATTTCAATAAATCAAGTACAAACTTATGTCCTAAAATAATATAAAATCTCAACCAATAATTAGCCTTTGAGGTTATATATCTAACAATATCTCACTTGATCTTAAAGTCAATCACCCATGAACCTAAGCCCCATCTTCTCAAGATGGACTTTAGTCTTTAGTAGGTTAAATGGCTTAGTCAGTGTGTCCACCACATTTTCATGGGATCTACTCTCTTCACCTTGACATCATCCATGTCGAGATAGTCATGTATTATTTAATGTCTCTTTTTTCATGTGCTAGATATTTTGGTGAGACTTAGGCTCCATAAGTAAAGGGCTATAGTGCCAATATTATCACTATGATGACATCTCGTGATATTAGTTGCAACAAAGATACTTGGACCAGAAGATCTTGCCTAGCACCTTTGGAAAAGGTGACTAACTTAGCTTCCTACAACAATTGATTATTTAGAACTCTTTCAATTTACTAATTTCTATATTGTATACATCCTGATGTAGACTCTCTACAATCAATGTCAAACATAAAATCTAAGCATGTGTACCCATAAATCTCATAATTCAAAATTCTTCTTTAAAAAGAAAGAACTAATCCTTAGTGCTTCTTAAGTACTTAAGGATGTTCTTCATAGCTATCCAGTGTCGTAGACCTGGATTCGACTAATGTATGCTCATGACACTCACAGCAAGATCAAGTTGAGTATATAGCATGGCATTCATGAGGCACCCTTTAGCCAAAGTGCCAGGGATCTAGCTCATAAGATGAATCTTCTCATATGTGTTTAGATACATCTTCTTGGAGAGATACATGCCTTACCTAGGGAGTAGAAGTCCCCTCGTAGAGTTTCCATGCCAAACCCCTTCAGCACATTTTTTATATACTTTTCTTGTAAAAGGCCTAGCATCCTATCAGATTTGTCTCTACAGACCTTCATCCCTAGATGCTTTCGCTTGATCTTTCTGGAGAACCCTTTTTGACAACCAATTCTTGACCAAGTTAGCATCGGAACACCTTTCCCAATTAGGAGAATCTCATCCTTCCACTAATCCTTTTGAAAACTCAAGATTTCTTCTTATATTTAATGAAATCAAATATTTTGATTACATCAATCTAACTGCAAGATGTTTGTATTAGTCCAAAAATAGATCCATGCAGCTAGCTGATCTTGTGATCTCCATCACTAAAAGTGAAACCCATTAGGCTGATCCATATAGATATCCTCATAAGATATCCATTAAGAAAATAATTTTCACATCTGACTACATTTAATTATCTTTTGTAGATCCATTTATACCCAATGGGTACAATATCCTCTGGTGGATCCGTTAAGGTTAGATTTGGCTAGAATGTATCAAGTCAACCTTTGACTAAAATACTTTCATCCATTTCTTGGAATCGATGTCATATATCGCCTCATCATAGGTCTTAGGATCAACTATTTGATTCCTATCTCCCACAAAGAATACTTCCTCTACATCCTCTAAAAGTATAACCAAGTACCTTTCAGAAGGATGGAAGACCCTGCTAGAAGTGTAAGAGGTGCAACACTAACTAACTTAGAATGAATAGGTTTTAATGTTCTCCCACTACCAGCATCTTGGGTAAACTGTTTTTCTAGAATATGGTATAGTGGGTCATAATCACATTGTGATGCATTGGGAGGTACAATCAGTACATTATTCAATAGATTAAGTATGTTCCTAAAGAAGTAAAGGTTAGTGAGTGAACTTCATTATGGATTGGACCATATCCAATAGAATTCCAATCCTCTTATCAGACACCCCGTGGAGCTAGCACGTACTAGGAGGAGTTCACTATGAGACTATACCAATTTCATGAGATCAACCCAAAATTTTTACTAAGGTATTCACCTCCTTGACCCAATCGAAGAATCTTAAGAGATTTTCCATCAAATGGGCCTATACGTAGTGTGTCCTCTCCCCATGTCCCATAAGGGATAGTTTGGTCAATTTTTCTTAAGGGTAGGATCCACAATCTCAGAATTTATGTGTTAAAGAGACAACCACTTTCCAAGTTTGTATATCCTGTCCTCATCAAAATGACCTTACCTAAGATATCACATATACTTAGATTTATCTTATCTATAGATCTCTCAGATCCTATGGCACACTCACTATCTGAATACATCAATATGTAAATAGATATGACATACCATCACAAGGTGTGTCATCCTTCTTCTTTAGGCTATCTAGGTAGGAGGATAATTTCCATCAAAGTAGCCATCAATATCATAGTGGAAACTCATTTCCTTGCCTGACACCTTCTCCCTAAGAAAATCCTTCCTTGGCTCATTCTCCTGTAGTCCTCTTTCTCTAAGAGACTCTCTCTTAGAACCAGATTTTCATAGTAAGAACATAGCTCCTTGAACTTTTTAAGGTTTTCTTAGTGATCACCAACATGTTTAGTAATTTCAATAATATGCTATCATTGTCATTCATATAGTAGTTTACTATAAACTAACCAAATAAACTATTAAGGAACTACTGGATCAAATCCATTTGAATTTCTTATGCATGATCATCTTGAGCTTCTCAAGCTCATTTAGGTCCTTAACCATTATCAAAAATGATTATGGACGACTACTTAACACACAATCTGGCTTTGCTCACATAAAACTCTTGTAGGTGAGCTGTCGTAGCCCTGAAGTCTTGATGTCTTCATGCTGGCACTAAGGCCAAGATATAGTGCATAATCTAATTACCATCATCCATCTGATTACCATCATCCATCTGATTATCAAGAACTAAATGTCTCAGCAGTTAGACAATTTGGTAACATAAGAGAATTCTAGTCTAGAACATACCCTAACCTTTTCTAGAGATCAAAACCATTCAGAAGTTGCAAAGTCAGTTCTTGTAGTTCATCACGATCAATTAGTTGAATCTTGGACTTGGTCCACTCCAATTGGATTTGGGTTTCAAGATAAGTCAAATACTTATGAAGTCCAATCCCATTAGACTAATGAAACCCAGTCTGAGTCAAACTCAAACTTAAATCTATTCAAATTAAATCTGATTTAACTTGGTCAAGACTCCACCCTAATATTTGATAAAATTAAATAATTTAGCAATTATTTTAATTTAAGAGAGTCCCAGTCCAGTAGGACTCCAATGTCCCAATCCATTAGGATTTGAAGCTGAGTAAAAAACTAAAAAGAAGAGGATTCTAATTAGATGTTTATACTAGATTTTAAAATTTATTCTAGAAACTTTAAAAAATAAATTAGACTCCCACTATTTCTTTGGATTCTAATACTTCTTGGGTTGGTGAGCAAGAACCCCTATGTGAGTTAAGGTTCCTAGTGGGTGCTGCGGTCCCACCGATATGTGCGGACTTCACCATGTCCAAAATATTGGGCTATTCTATACCGATGAGTAGACAACTCTGGTCTAATATTTCTTTAAGCATGTTGCAGCCAACTTCGATCTCTAATTCATGGAGCCTCATTTGCTTGCAATATTGGCCCACTTCTTAGTTAAGTTAGACCTACCATTTATTGGAAATGGAGCTATCATTAGGACTCTCACTGTGTCCAAAATATTGAGCCCAACCCCTTTTCCACCCCATAGCATCTCATGCCTAATAGCATAGTTGTGTCTTCCTTCATACAATTGAACCATTGTATCCAGCCGAGAATAGTTAACACCCAGAAGGGCTCACACAATTATAATAGTGGAAGACCGGAAGACTTAAAATTTGTTTACATAGTCACACACATCTTATATAAAGGACTAGTTTGGTTAATGTCACCACATCTTATATCTGACTAAGTTGGTTTAGATCAGCACATCTCATGTTTGATATAACCTAATTTAGGTAAGCACATCTCATGTCCGACTCAATCTAGTTAGCAAGGGTGAACTCAAATGACCAAGCAACCTTATTCAAGACATGATCGACCAAGTTGGCCAGGTAAGTGACATCGATGGGAGGGTCATCAATGCTTGCCTTACATACCAATGAGTTGGCTAGGTAAGCATGATCCTAATTAAAAATCATCAATCAAAATTTCAAACTTACCTTAGACACTAATTAATCAATCAGAATCAAATAGGTTAGTGTAGTAACTCAGGCTCGAACCATTAAGCTAAATTTAGTCATGAGTTAATCAATTCACATCAAAATATGAATCGATGCAACCAACTACAACTAACTCGAGTTTGAGTCACCTTGACCTAATTCTAACCAATAGTTGATTAGATTTGATCAACTGCTCAAAATTGATAATGGTTCTAACTGAATCTATAATCTAATCAAACAACCTAATTATAGTCAATCACAAGACCTAATTTGTTCAACCCATACCCAAGGCCCCATGTTTTATGCAGTAAAATTTGGATTTTAAATTCATAATTTTAAATCTTATAATTTCAAATCTTATTTTTTAATCAAGTGCATTATGAATATGGGTTTAGTTTAGATGTCAAAATAATTTTTAATCTAAAATAATTTATATTGTATCTCATACAATTCTGCTGTCTGCAAACTCGAGTTGACTCACCTTGGAACTCAAGTCGACTCATCACAATGTACCATCTTAACTTTGAGACTGAGTCGACTTACTTATGATGAATAGAAACTATAAGCCTCAGTCTGCTACATTGAGTCAGCTGATCCGCAAATGAGCCAACTCATCAAGATCTTGAGTCAACATCAACAAACATGAGTCAACTTGCCAGGAACTCGAGTCGATTCGATTAGAGCATGAGTTAACTCGGTAGGCATGCTAGCCAAAGTTTTAGAAAATTTTCAGATCAGATCCTAGGATTTTGGATCTAAGATTTTGTAGAAATTAAATTTTAGATCTAAATTCTACAAACCATATATATCAAATATATAATTTTAGATCCAAAACAAATCAAAACACATATCAAATATATGCTTAAAAGGATCTAAATCTAAAAGATGTATCTCATATGATTTTTTAGTCATGGTTCATCTTCCTAAGAGATCATCACAAGCAGCACCCCTACATGCCATCAAAAAATCCATCGATTGGGCAAGAGAGGGACTTGAATCCCTGCTTCCTCTTATGATTGGACGACCATGGTGATGCACTCAATTCGAGTACTAGGCTACTAAGAGTCTAAACTAGATCTATATCATGCATTATATATATAAAAATATATCTACAATGTGCATCACATATACGATCATAAATTTCAAATCTAAAACTTACTCCATGCATGTTAAAAATCGACTTGGCTCTGATACCACTTGAAGGAAACTAGGTGATTTGCATGCAAAATTCACCTCATAAAAAGAAAGTAATGAAAGATGTTGGTGCAGAATCTGATTGACATCAGATCAAGCTGGAGTTGAGGAAGAAGAGGTCACCACCGGTGACCTACAAAATAAAGTTTTGTCCAAAGTTAGTGGTGGTGGCTCCGGCAGAATTCTCCAATGATCAAGTCAGCTCTTCTAGCCAACAGAAATGGAGTGCTCAGGAAAGAATTCAATAAAATTTTGAAAAAGAGAAGAGAGCCTAGAGAAAACATATCTGAAGGGTCCCTTTTATAGATGGAGCCTGTAACAAATTTGAAAGTGATAGCCATAATCATCGGATAGTGTGCCGCTCGAGGCCACGTGGAGTTTGTTATGGAGAGTAGTGTCCATTGTCGTGACGTGCCCATTCGTTGGGATTTAGTAGTCGAAGTTTGGAGGAAGCAAGCATTGGTTGGTGAAGAGCTTTGACATATATCAATTCTAGAAGAGTTCGAACTCCTCTAAGTTATTTATGAGTGAGTTGATTCATGCTGTGTAGAGAGCTATAGATTAAAAGAGATTTGACTAAAAGAAATCACCTAAAGGGAATATGACTAGAGGGGGTCATTCGGAAGGAATGCTAATTGAAATCTGAAAGTAATCCACTAGAAAAATCTGGATGGAGTTTGACTGATGGAGAAGTTTGGCTGCAAGAGAAGTCCGAAGGAAGTTTGACTGATGGAAATGTTTGAAAGGAGTCCAACTGATGAAGAAGTCCGACTGAAAGAAAAGTTCTGGAGGAGTTCGACTGAATGAGAAGTCTGACTATAGGAGAAGTCCAGGAGGAGTTTGACTGATGGAGAAATTTGAAAGGAGTCAAACTGATGGAGAAGTCCGACTAAAGGAGAAGTCTGGGAGGAGTTCGGCTAAAGGAGAAGTCTAAAAAGAGTTCGACTGATGGAGAAGTATTCTGGGAGGTGAAAGTAGTCCGACTGATAGAAAAGTTTGACTAAAAGAGAAATCTGAAAGCAGTTCGGCTGAAGGAGAAGTCCAACTGCAGGAGAAGTTCAGGAGGAGTTCGACTGATGGAGAAGTTCGAAAGGAGTCCAACTGATGAAGAAGTCCGGAAGGAGTTCGACTAGTAGAGAAGTGGCGATTGAAGCTCTTCTATAATTATAAATTACACTTGGCAGAGCATTAGACAAAACTTCGGCGGGAGGGGGGTTTACCTCCAACAATAGTCCCCCTACTTCCGAGTTTGGAATTCGAAAGAAGAGAGTAAAAAGGCAACTACCAAAGTTCTTTCCTAGGTTCTACGATTATTGAAAAAAAGCAAGGCATTTTGTCATCTTCCATATTGGCTCCAGAGTCCCTTTAATGCTATCTGACTCAAAGAGATGGATTTTCGAAATTTCCACTGAAGCACTGCTTGAGACACGGTGCCATAAAGGCACTATCCATCACCATTCTTTTATCATGATGCTTAGGACACGCATCACACATAGAATGATCGAGGGAGATCTACAATCATGATAGTTTCAGACCACTTTCTGTTATTTAAGTCCTTCTTCCTTTCTTGGTTCTCATTTACCTTCCCTTCGAGAGTCCTAGTTCCTTCCTCCTTCAGCTTTCATCTTTCTTTCACTCGAGATTTTTGATTTCTTCCTCCATCCTTCCTGGTTCTGGGCATTCTTCTACTTGGTCTTCATCATGCTCATCGCCTCTTTTTCCTTCTCGATCAACCTAGGTTAGTTCCACCATACTTCCTTTTAATTATTCTAGCATCCTTCGCTTCTTATTCTCTCAATTTTCCTTAAGGAGTTTTCCACATCCTTTGCCTCTTAATCATTGGGGATTTCTCTTGAATTTAGTTTGATCCGGATGTCCTCCAGAACTTTCCAATCTGGTGGTTCCTAGAGTTCATCCGGTCCAGCCTTCCTTGACCCTATTCCTGTTATAGTAGTTCGCACTGGAGACATGTCTCATCAACCTTTTGTGCCAGATATCATTCCTTGCATCCTAACCCCAAATGATCTTTTCCTAATTATGATTTAGTATGGGATCCCTCAAGAGTATGACCTTGAACTTTCCACATGAAGTGACCGAGTGAGTTCTCCTCCGACTGATCGATTCTACCTATATTTAGAAACTCTACGTGTCGGACTTCAACTTCCACTCCCTCCTTTCGTAGTTGCTCTTTTTCGATTTCTGAACATCTTCCTTGCCTCCATAGCACCAAATTCTTTTAGATTTATGATAGGATTCCTTTCCCTCTGTCATCTAACTGAGGTCCATCCGACTGTTTCACTCTTTAGGAACTTCTATACTTTCAAGCGCCATCCTTCAGCGAAGGATTGGTGGTACTTCTTCCAGCAATTTGGCAAGAAGGGGTTACTAAAAGGTGCTCCTTCTTCCATTCACAATTGAAAGAAAAAGTATTTTTTTGTGCACTGTCCGACCTTGCTATAAGATCTTCCTCCTTGGGGTCACATTAGGGAGTCAGTCTGTCGAGCTGCTAGCTTAGATAGAGCCGACCTTGATTCCTCCAACAAACTCAAAGCATACCGAGCTCCTCTTCTTTCCGATCTTCTGAAAGAACAGACCTTGTTTAACCTAGGTTTGAGTCTTCTTGACCCTATCGGTATATTTTTTACTTTTTAGATTCACTTGATTTCACATTTGTGTACTATCACTGATTGTGATTCCTTCTTTGTTGCAGAAATGGATACTGAAGCTACTGCGATGCTTGTAAAGGGGCTTTACGTCAAGAAAAGGAAATGGAAAGTGCCAGGTGGTAGTTTGAAGAGGGTGAAGGTTCGTGCTTCAAGCTCCATGGCCCCTGCTATCACTGCTGCTGCTTTCGAGGTTGCCGCTAGTGTCGAGGTTCTTCCAACTACCTAGGTCAGCATTGTTGATGCGGATTCCATGCCCTCTGTGCCCCCAGGCTCTTCCAGTGGAAATCAAGCTCCAAAGCTTTCTGTTGAGAAAGAGACAAGGGAAGGGAAGAAGAATAAGAAAGCTATCGTGAAGACACTCCATAAGGCTCACTTTAGTGAGCTGAATGATGACAGCGATGAACGAGGAGAGGATCCTTTTGATGACTCGAAGATCGTTCGAGCTTTAACTAATAAATTTGCCATGCCGGAGGTGATGCACTGCATGGCCGACCTTGAATCGTGGCAGCTCATTTGGGGTTCTCTTAGAACCCTCCTTAAGGTGATTGCTTCGTTGCCCAACTTCTTCTCTTGTCTTCTACTTTTTCCTTCTTCTATCTTCTCTCGTTCTTCTTCATTTTCTTTCTTTCTTTCTTTTTTTTTTAACATCAATTATTTGTTGCAGTCAGATCACCATATGCTAGCCCACATCAAGAGGGCACACCATCTGGAGGTGGAGGTAGAGAAGGTCCAGGAGGATCTTCGAGCTGAGGTAAGTCCCCTTCAGGAAAAGGTCAGCAAGGTTGAGCATCCTGTGGAGAAGAAGATGGTAGAAATTGAAAGTCTCCAGGGTGCCCTCAAGAAGGAGGAGTTCATCTCGGTCGGACTAAAGATTGCACTAGCTCTAGAGGAGGAAAGAAAGAAAGAAGCTGAGATCAAAGTCGCCGAATTGGAAGCTCGGATGGCGAAGTCGATCTCGGAGACGATGATCTAGGCCATGGAAGAGCTCAAGATCTCTTTTGAAATGAGGAACCTGAATGTTGAGTTCAGCCAGCAGGCATTCATTAAAGGTTTTGAGCTCTGAAAGGGTCGAGTTGTCCGAAAATTTCTCAAGCTTGACCTGAGTTTTTTGGAAGAAGAGGAGGCTGCCGATGGGGAAGTCGAACCATCCACTGCTGCAGTCGATCCTTCTCCCATCGGAGCGGTCATAGAACCTTTCGAACCTACTGTTGAGGAGCTCGGACACTTTGAATCACCAACCAAACTTGCTCCTGAGTTCGCAGCTACTGCAGGAGCGTCGAGTTCCCCTACTGCTTCTCCTCTCGAGATTGGGAGCTTTTAGTTATTGTATTTTCTTTTTATTTCATCCTATACTTGAAAAAACTTTTATCAATGAAAGTAAGACTTTTTTTTATCAATAGCTTAGAATTCCTTTCATATGTTAGATGCAGTCTCCCGTTGATGTCGAGTCACTGCTTTAAGAAATTTTTTTAAAATTGATAATTAAGAGTTTGAAGAGAAAAATTCATCACCTGAGAAAAAAACTAAAAAAGATAGAAGACGAACTCCAAAGATCCAAAAAAAATGCTTTAGAGGCGATGATTAAAGTCACTCGCTTTCGCAAATTACATATGAAGGATTCTATGAGCTTCAACATTAAGAAGGATAATTTCGAGAAGCAGTTAGCAGAGTTTAAGAAAAGTGCCAGTGATAAGTCCTGGGCGTTGACTGCAAAGATCAGCTCTCTCGATGTTGAACTTGATTTGGCGAAAGAGGCAATCCGATTGTTGGAGGGGAGTTCATCGTGATCTTCTGATAAGTCGAGACACGATTGGGACTGGCCGAAAAAATTTTCTGAGCTCCAGAGGTAGCATGATGACATCGAAGCTCGGCACGATAAGTGTAGGACTGATTATGAGGAGAAAACAAGTAGGCTTGAAAGTAAGCTCAAATTGACGAACGAAGAGGTGGCTCATCTTTGGAGGAAATTACACAATAATCAGTAGGCCAATGATGATAAAGAGTCAAAGTGGGTTATTTTTCTAAGGAAATCCTTCCACAGTCTTTCATTTGCATACGAAAAGGATAAGGCCAAACTCCAACAGTTGAAGATCCAGATGGTATTCAAACGTCAAGCTATGAAGGATGTGGAGGCTGAGTCGGCGATTCTGAGGAGGTAGTTAAGAGAATCCAAAGATAATTATCAACGAGCCGACAGGATGTATGTGGAGAGTTTGCTAAGGAAGAAAGAACTTAAGGAAGAGATAGTTAATTTAAAGGAATCTTTGGTGATGGCCAGTAGCCCAAAGTCTGAGGGATCAGATCCTTCTTAGAGCTTTGGCCTTTTTCTCGCTTTTGTAACCGATCTTATAGACCTTCATTTTGTAATAATTCTAACTTTAATGAAGAAATATCTTCTTTAATTATTTTTCTATTTCATTTCTTTGCTTTTCTCCTTTGTTTTGTCTTTTATTGGAATAATCATCGAAAAGTAGCTTTTCTCCTATCTTTTCATGATCAGAGATCTTTATTTGTATCAGGATGATATTAGGACGATGTTGTCTTTCCATTTTCTGCTTAGTTGATTTTTCTTGGTCTTTTTGTCAAGATAAAGTTCTTACTTATTCTTGATGAGATTGATTTTTTTTTTGCCATGATGAGATTTTCCTCCTATCTCAGACAACTGGAGGTCTTTGATTTGCTCATATTAGGAGAAGATTCTCCTTCTATTAATAGGATTATAGTGGCACGATCAGGCCATTGATAGGTCTTCTCCTTTCCTCCTATTTTTAATAACTGGAGGTCTTTGGTTTGCTCATGTTAGGGCGAGGTCCTCCTCCTATCCCTAACATGGTAGTAGGGGCACAAATGGACCATTGAATGGGCCTCTCCCCTCATCCCATCTTAAATTAACGAGGCTTTCGACTTTGCTCAAATTAGGATGAGGTTCCCCTCCTATTTCTAACAAGACTGCAGGGGCATAAATGAGCCATTGAATGGGCCTCTCCCCTCATCCTATTTTAAATTAACGAGGCCTTCGATTTTGCTCAGTTAGGACAAAGTTCTCTTCCTATTCCTAACAAGGCTGTAGGGACACATATGGGCCGTTGAATGGGCCTCTTCCCTCATTCCATCTTAAATTAATGAGGCCGTCGACTTTGCTTAAGTTAAGATGAAGTTCTCCTTCTATTCCTAACAAGGCTATAGGGGCACAAATGGGCCATTGAATGGGTCTCTCTCCTCATCTCGTCTTAAATTAATGAAGCCTTCGACTTGCTTATGCTAGAGCGAGGTTCTTCTCCTATCCCTGTCATGACAATAGGGACACAAATGGGCCATTCAATGGACCTCTCCCCCTCTTGTCTTAAATAATCAGAGATGTTCGACTTGCTATGTTAGAGCGAGTTCTCCTTCTATCCCTATCATGGCAATAGGGGCACAAATGACCATTGAATGGACCTCTCTCTCCTACCTTAAATATTTGGAGATCTTTGACTTGCTATATTAGGATGAGGTTCTCCTCCTATCCTATTATGGTAATAGAGCATAAATGGACTATTGATGGGCCTCTCCCCTCCTCTATTTTAAATAATCGAAGATCTTCGACTTGCTCATGTTATGGTGAGGTTCTCCTCCTATCCTATCATAGCAATAGGAGAATAAATGGGCCATTGAATGGGCCTCTCTTTCTACCTTAAATAATCGAAGATCTTTGACTTACTCATATTAGGGCGAGGTTCTCCTCCTATCCCTATCATGGCAATAGGAGCACAAATGGGCTGTTGAATAGGCCTCTCCCCTCCTCCTGTCTTAAATAAATAGAGGTCTTCAACTTGCTCATGTTAGGATGAAGTTCTCCTCCTGTTTCTATCATGGCCACTTTTGATTGCTTCTTTTCTGTCATCACATAATTTTTGCACTAAGAAATAATAATATTGAAATGAAGGAGTTTTATTGAAGAAAAATTACTGATAGTATATTCTCAAATTTTCTGAATTCTAAGGTCATGGGAGTGTTGTTCGTCTGAGCTCCTTCAGACAATAAGTTTCGGACCGGATGACCTCCTCTACTTCATATGGGCCTTTCCAATTTAGAGCAAGCTTTTCTTGATTTTGAGATTGTGAAATAGCTGCTCACCGAAGTACCAAGTCTCCCACTTTGAATATTATGCCTTTGACTTTTGAGTTGTAGTAGCGAGCTACTTTTTGCTTGTAGGTTGCCATTCGAACTTAAGCTTTTTCTCATTTTTCTTCCACCAAGTCAAGGTTAGCCCTTAGATCCTGTGAGTTGTGTTGCTCATTGAATGCTACGACTCGTGTTGATGGGAGTTTAAGTTCTATCAGGATGACAGCTTCAGTTCTGAAGGCCAAAGTGAATGGAGTTTTTCTTATTGGCAATCTTTGGATAGTTCGATAAGCCCAAAGCACATGATAGAATTAATCTATCTTAGTCCCTTTTGTCCTCTCGAGCCTTGCTTTGATACCTTGCAACATGATTTTGTTAGTTACTTTGGCCTCTCCGTTTGTCTGTGGGTGAGCCACTTATGTAAAATGGTGGGAGATATTCGAATCTTCACAGAATTCGACAAATCTCACTCTAGCAAATTATCACCCATTATCTATTATGAGGGTTTGAGGTAGGCCGAATCTGCAAACAATCGACTTCTAGATGAAGTACTATACTTTCATTTCAGTTATTTTTGCTAGAGGTTCCGCTTTAACCCACATTGTGAAATAGTCTATTACCACCAAGAGGAAATTTCATTGCTCGGATGCCATTGAAAAAGGTCTGAGTATATCCATTCTCCATTATGCAAATGGCCATGGGGTGCTTAGAGGTGTAAGTTCAGAGGCTAGCTGTCTTTAGATGTTTGCATTTCTTTGGCAGCGGTCACATTTTTCGCAATATTTCATAGAATCATGGTACAAGGTCAGCCAATAGTAACCGTATCGAAGTGATCTTTGTGATAAAGATCTGGCCCCTACATGACTTCTGCAGATTTCCTCGTGTACTTTTCACAATGCAAAATCAGCTTCTGAAGGTCGGAGATATCTCAAGAGTGGTAAAGAATATGATATTTTATATAGCTTGCCTTCATATAGAACATACTGGGAGGCTTGGTTTTTGAGTTTCCAAGCTTCTTTTGAATTATAAGGAAGAGCTCCATCTTTAAGATAGGTGATCAGTGGATCAATCCAACATGGCTCATTGTGATCTAAATTACAGATTGCGGTTCCTCCGAACTTGGGTATTTCAGAACTCCAAAGAATACTTCCTTAGGCAGTTTGGCCGGGGCTAAAGTGGCCAGTTTAGAGAGAAGATCGGCTCTGATATTTTCTACCCTTGGAATCTATTGCATGTTAAAACTATCGAAGGCTAGAATCAAGTTCTTCACTTTTTCAAGATATTTCATCATGCTTTCCTCCCGTGCTTCATAACTATCGCTAACTTATCCGACCGTTAGTAGAAAATCACTGTAGACTTGGAGCTGATCTGCTTCTAACTCTTTAGCTATGTATAACCTAGCGATCAACACTTGATATTCAGTCCCATTACTAGTTGTAGGAAATTCAAAGCATAGTGCATATTCGGCGATGATCCCCTTTGGGTTAACCAAGATCAGCCCTATGCCTGCACCAGAAGCGTTGGATGAGCCATCCACATATAGGGCCCAAAAATCTTCGGGGAGATCGGCTCTTTCTTTAGAGAAGCTTGGCTGCAACCATGAAATGATGGTTTCATTCTATTCAAGCTCTGCTTCATCTGGAATGGTGCATTCCACTTTAAAATCTATCAATATTTAGGCTTTGATTGATGATCAAGGTTGGTAGTTAATGTCAAATTCGGTGAGCTCAATTGCCCATTTTGCTATTCTCCCAGAGGCATCTATTCGATGGAGAACTGCCTTGATTGGTTGATCAGTAAGAAGGATTATGGTGTGCCCCTAGAAATAAGGTCAGAGTCTCTGGGCTGCAATCAATAGAGCTTAAGTTAGTTTTTGTAACTTGGTATATCTGATGTCGGCATCTCTCAGGATCCGACTTATGTAGTAGATCGATCGCTGTACTTTTGCTTCTTCTTTAACTAAGACTGCTGCTAGAGCTACTGCGGAGACCGTTAGCTTCAGGTTGAAGCTTGGCTAATAGGAAAGGTGAGCAAAGATAGTCCTTGAGCTCTTTAAAGGCTTGCTAGCATTCGGTGGTCTAGCAGAAGTCCTTTGGCTGCTTGAAAACTTGAAAAAAGGGCATGCATCGCTCGACCAACCTTGAGACGAAGTGGTTTAGGGCTACCACCTTTTCAGTCAGGCACCGATCTTTTTTGATGAATTTAGAAGCCATCATCTCTTGAATGGCTCGAATCTTCTCCGAATTTGCTTCAATCCCGTGCTTTGACATCATGAACCACAAGAATTTTCTTGAAGTCATATTGAAGGTGCATTTGGTTGGGTTTAACTTCATCTTATATTTTTGAAGGACATCAAAGGTTTTCTCAAGGTCGGCGATGTAATTTATTGAAGTTTGGCTCTTGACAAGCATGTCATCTACACACACTTCAATGTTGCAGTTGATTTGCTCCTTGAAGATCTTATTGATCAGGCACTGGTATGTTGCTCTTGCATTTTTGAGTCCAAAAGGCATAACCTTGTAACAGTAAAGACCACGGTCAGTAATAAAAGCAGTTTTCTCCTCATCCTCTGGCACCATCCGGATTTGATTATAGCTAGAGAAGGCATCCATAAAAGTGAGGAGCTCATGGCCCGAAGTTGCATCCACCAGCTGATCAATTCTAGACAGAGGGTAGCTGTCTTTTGGGTAGGCTTTGTTCAGTTTTCTGAAATCTATGCACATTCTCCATTTACCATTTGCCTTTATGATGAGCATGATATTGGAGATCCAGTTCAGATAGTTGATTTCTCGAATAAATCCAGCCTTAAGGAGCTTGTCAACTTCTTCTGCAATTGCCTTCTATCTCTCTGGGGCATGGCTCCACATCTTTTCTTTCATTGGCTGATGTTTTGGATCAACAGCAAAATGATGCTCCATGACTTCCACATCGATTCTCGGTATGTCCGCGGGGACCCAAGGAAAAATATTTGCATTTCTTCGAAGGAATTCGATGAGCTGCTCTTGTATCCCATCAGTTAGATTGAAATCAATCTATACCGTGTGCTCCACATTTTCATCATTCAGAGAGACTGAGATAAGATCTTCCATCGATTCTCTCCTTTCTTCTGTAAGGTCGTCTTGGACATCTAACCCATCGATAGGATAAGGGTTGGACTGTTCTTCCTTTTGCAGGGCAATTAAGTAGTAGTGCCTTACCAGAATTTGATCTCTCCTGACCTCTCTAATCCCGTAACTTATCAAAAACTTCATCTTCAAATAATAAGTTGACACCACGGCCCGAAGTGCATTTAGACCAGGTCGATCGAGAATTGCACTGTAAGCAAAGGGAGCCTTTACTATCAGAAAAACCACCTATGCTCTAGATTATCTTCAATATTGTCCTGCAGCCACAGCTAGAGTTATTACATCTTCAACTAGTACTGTAGCACCAACGAAGCCTACTAGTGAAAAGTTTATTGGTCCAAGCCGACTGTTAGATATTGACATTTTGGAGAAAGCATCATAAAACAAGATGTCAATCGAACTTTCATTATTAACTAAGATGTGATGTACGTCATAGTCTGCTATGTTTAAAGAGATTACAACAACATCATTATGCGAAAACTGTACTCCCCATGCATCTGCCTCAGTGAAGGTTATGGGTTCTTCAGTCCTCCATCTCTTCATTGATCCCTCAGATCCACTGGCCTCTTCTCGTTGAAGTCCCCTAGAGATAGTATTGATGATGCCGAGAGGTGGCCGATCTTCTTATTGTTTCTCTCTCCTTAGTGGTTTTGGCTGCGGCAACACCCTCGATCGATCTTCTCTTGCTTTAGATCGGTGCTTGAGAAATCGACCCAGTCGGCCTCTCCTAATGAGCTCCTCGATCTTGTCTTAGAGCTGAATGCATTCTTTAGTATCGTGGCCATGGTCATGATGGTAGAGGCAGTACTTGTTAGGATTGTGCTTGCCAGGATGAGTGCACATCCTTTCAGACCTCGGCAATTGCTTCTTGATCTCCATCAATACTTGCATTTTTGGAGCATTGTGGGGGGCGTAGTTGTGAAACCTTCTAGGAGGAGAACTTCTTCATGCCCTTCTATCAGGGCTTCTTTGATGACAAGCTCGAGGAAGAGTTCAGGATCGCTTGCACTCGGGGAGAGTTCATGAGCATGGTCGAACTTCATACGGCCCTCCATTAGCTGCAGGCTTATTAGACTCGCCGGCCTATCGCTCTCCTATGACTTCCTCATCCTTCAACTTGAAGGCTTCTTCCACTCGGGCATATCCTTCAGTCCGAGCTAGCAAATCAACAAAGTCCCTAGGATACTTTTTCTTCAGGGAGAATAATAAATCATTCTTCTAAAGGCCATCCTTTACTATCACCATTGCAACAGACTAGTCCAAGTTCTGGAATTCCAGTGCGGCAGCATTGAAGCGATTGACATAAGCCCAGATGGACTCCCCTTCCTTCTACTTGATGTTGATGAGGGAGTCCGAACCTCTCCGGGGATGTCGACTGCTAACAAAATGAGTCACAAACTGATGGCTTATCTGATCAAAGAAGAAGATCGTACCTAGCTTCAACATCGAGTACCAATTTCTTGCTGCTCTCTTCAAGGTAGATAGGAAAGCTCGGCATAAGATGGCATCTAGTGCGCCATGGAGCAGTATCATGGTCTGGAAGGCCTCTAGGTGATCGACTGGATCAGAGGTTCCATCATAGTTTTCAAATTAGGAAAGCTTGAAGTTTGACGAAATGGGCCCTTGCATAATTTAGGAAGAGAAAGGGGGATTGGTGTAGACGTTATCATGGTGAGCTGGGGTGACGTGGCAGAGTTTCTCAATCCATCAATCCATCTCTTATAATTTTTTATCAAGGACATCATCTCAATCGTAGATCTTGAAAAGGTTTCTGATTGTAGATGGAGAAGGTCTCTTCTAGAAAAGAATCATGATCTGAATTAGGATCCTCTGCTCTTTGTTTCTCCTTCCTAGGGGTGACGGGTATGCTAGCCCAAGTGCACCTCCTTGGGATCGGTTTCTGACATTTCAATGGTGGATTTTCTGATGGAACCACCATCAGAGGTTGTTGCATGGCCTACATCCTTTCGGTGAGGCCCTAAATTTGCTACATCAGTAGGTTAAACTACTCTAGATCTACCATGGTCGTCGGTGGAGGATGTTGAAGCATCGATGATGTTGTGAGAATGGATGGATCTGGCTCAAATATGATGGTAGATATGGTAGATCTCCAGATAATCACCTTCTTTGGAGGAATTTCTTGGGATTGAGGGAGAGGATGGAGATGAACCTTGAAGAAGAAGATCCATAGGATTGACTGAGCACTTCTTTAAGAATAAGGGTTTATAAATTGCCCCTCCTTCTAGCATCAATCTTGTTAGTGCAGAATCTGGTTGATGCTAGATTGAGTTGGAGTTGAGGAAGAAGAGGTCACCATCGGTGACCTACAAAATAAAATCCCATCCTGAGTCAGTGGTGGTGGCACCAGTAGGATCCTCCGACGATCAAGTCAGCTCTTCTGGCCAACAGAAATAGAGTGCTTAGGAAAGAATTCAGCAAAATTTTGGAAAGAAAAAGAGAGCCTAAAGAAAATATATCTGGAGGATTTCTTTTATAGATGGAGTTCGGAGCAAATTGATAGTGACAGCCAAACAGTTGGTAGTTGGCCGCTCGAAACCGCATGACATTTGTTATGAAAAGGGGTGCCACCTGTAACAGACATCGTGATAGTGTAGCCGTGATAACGACTGCTCGGGGCCATGTGGGGTTTGTTATGGAGAGGGGCGCCGCCTATAGGAGTAGTGACAATCATAGCCATCCGATATTGAGCACTCAGAATCTCGAGTTTATTATAGAGAGAAGTATCCATTATCGTGATGTGCCCCTTCGTTGGGATTTAATAGTCGAAGTTCGAAAGAAGCAGGTGTTGGTTGGTGAAGAGCTTTGACATATATCAATTCTAGAGGAGTTTGGACTCCTCTAAGTTGTTTATGAGTGAGTTGATTCATGCTGTGTAGAGAGCTATAGATTAAAAAGGATTTGACTGAAAGAAATCACGTAGAGAGAATACGATTATAGGGGATCATCCAGGAGGAATGCTAGTTAAAATCTAGAAGTAATCCACTAGAGAAATCCGGATGGAGTTCGACTAATAGAGAAGTCTGACTGCAAGAGAAGTTTGGAAGGAGTTTGACTAATGGAGAAGTCTGAAAGGAGTCCAACTGATGGAGAAGTCTGGTTGAAAGAGAAGTTCGGAAGGAGTTCGGCTGAAGAAGAAGTCCAAAAAGAGTCTGACTGATGGAGAAATCTGTTTGAAAGAGAAGTCTGGAAGGAGTTCGGCTGAAGGAGAAGTCTGAAAGGAGTTTGACTGATGGAGAAGTCTGACTGCAAGAGAAGTTCGGAAGGAGTTTGACTGAAGGAGAAGTCTAGCTGCAGGAGAAGTCTAGAAGGAGTTCGACTGATGGACAAGTCTGGAAGGAGTTCGACTGGCGAAGAAGTGGCAATTGAAGCTCTTCTGTGATTACAAATTATACTTGGTTCAGCATTAGACCAAACTTCGGTGGGAGCAAGGTTTACCCCCAACAAAAGATAAATATTAAAATAATTTTAATGTAAAAACATGCCTTGATCTAATCAAGAAATCATTTAAGGATCGATTAACATGCATGAATAAATTTTATAAAAAGATCTAAAATCATAGCTAGAAAGAAAAGCATTATACCTAAACCGCTTTCCATTGTCTTACTCGGATCAGATCCTATGGATGCCTGAGGTTTTGGATGTAGTCGTGCAAGTGCCCAACCTCTACTAGTATTCATATGGAGATGATCTGATCAATGCTCCAATGCTAGCACCTTGCAAGCATTGCTTCTCGACTTGGATCAATAAGCTTCTTCTTTAAGATCTCAAAGAAGAAAATCTACTATGCAAACCCTCCGCACAACTTTTTTGGGATCTATTTAGAATACCCAAAAGAGAAAGAAAAACCTTTCTTCTTCTCTTCCTTTCTCTCTCTCTCTCCCACTTTTAGATCTCATTTGAAGAGAAGGTGGGGTGTACAGAGGAAGAAGGGAGAAAAGAGTGCATTGAGAAGGAACTTGCAGCAAGGAATAAGGACCCTTGCCTCTCATGCATGCCAACCCTTTTCTTCTTATTTTGTCACACAATTTTTTCTATTCCATGCCCAATCTAGTAAGATTTGATCCTCACCCAAATAGAAAGTTAGGATTCAATCTTGTTGAAAAGAGTCCTAGATCATAAGGGATGGTGCCAACTTGTGCCTCCTCACTTCTTCACACATGCATGAGAGAAGGGGGATGATTTCTCATGGCCCCATAGCCCTCTTAGTTGGGCAAATAGGGGAGAGAATCCTAGAAAAAATTGGCTAAGGTAGTCTATTTCTATTGGGTCCAAGTTGGATTCAATTTGAATCCAATTCAAGCCTGATTCAAATCAAATTCAAAATGGCTATCAAGCCTGATCCAATCAGGATTGAAATCCAAGTCCAACTTAGATAATTAAATCTAATTAGCCTTAAATTAATTTAAAATTAATTTAATTAAATTAAATTAAAATTAATTAGGAGTTAATTCATAATTTAATCAAGCCTAGTTAAATTGAAACACTTGCAACTAAATCTCTCATGCTAATGATTAGCAGTTACTAAATTTGTAACTTTTACAAATTAGTAGTTTCTAAATTCAAACCATCAATCTAATTAATAATTTGACAATGATCTAATCCATTTATCAGGATAAGCTCCTTTTGTATCTGACCTCTTAGGTTCAATTCTATCTGGTAGTGAGATATACTGTGATCTCCATAACAATATCATTGAAACTTTTTTTCGATTGACCGAAACTATTCCAACTCAACCCAACAAGGATCATTGATTCAAAAGTAATCTTAGTGAATTCTCACAATCCACCAGTGATGCCTTGCAACATGTGGTGGCAACCTAGTAGAATAGAAGAAAGAATTCCTAGGTATAGTTATCGTGTGATCAAGTTTTTCTATCGAGAGTCCCGACAGGATGTAGGTCATGAAATCTCGTCAAATCCTAAGCATCCATCATATGCCAAACTTAATTAGCTTGAGTCTAATCATGAATTTCGTGGAAACTTCTTTCCATAATCATGCTATTATGGCCATAGATTTATGGACTCAGTCTCTTAAGTTATATAGGACTGCTTCTCAACTATTAAGGTCAAAGATCCCCTATAAGTGCACTCCTACTCCTATAGTGAACCTATTATAGCCAACATCTACTATAATGACTTATTGAGTGCAATGTTTATGGATAGTCAAATTATAGCAACCCCATTGTGAGCAGTTGAGGCACCATAGGTTAAAGAACTACTCACACAATTATAGCATTGAGAAGTCACTGACGAGTTAGCAGGCATCCATATAACATCTCATTCTTGGTCATGCTCAGTATCATTGATCTATATCAACCACTTGCCCTCTCACTCTAGTATCCCCATGCTATAAACTCAAGATTCATCTACCCAAAAGAAAAGTGATCTATGTACCGATCTAATCGGATCTATCACCATCCTCATGATGATCATTTACTAAGAGCAGTTTAGAAATTAATCTATAATGATACATATCTTAAATTCTCAACTCTTGAGAATAAGTGTTATTGATTATTAATTTCTTGGATAGTTCTAAGATACATTACTCTAGAATGAAAAAAATTATCCATAATTTTTAATTTTAATAAATCAAGTACAAACATATATCCTAGAAAAATTTAATATATCGGCCAATAATTGGCTTTCTAAGTCATATATCTAACACATAGTAGAATTTACTTCTCTTATAAGGCATTTCTTCTTGCTCTATAATGGTATCTCTCGTTGCCACCAAGCCATCCCACCTCAGGTCCTATATTCATGATGAGTAATCTTTGGTGCCTTTCGGGGCTAACCGCCTCATGCGTTAATCATAGATGGTGACCTGGTGCTTTGGAAACTAGTGCATTAAGTAGGGACATTGGTTGTCATCCTTCCAGAGGAAATTAATTTAAGCTAGCACCTAGAGTCCATGGGGATCCTCAATGTGGCAATGAATTAGTTTACGAGGGGTCATTTTGGATTAACATCCAGAGTTGGGAAAATGCATCATTCATTGCCTAAGGAGCTGTTAGGGTCGTCGAGGCCATCGATTGGATTTTTGATGGAGGTGTTAGTGCCTATATAAAGGCACAACTAATCGGGGAAAACACTCACCATCTAAATCCTTCTATAGTGTTTGCAACTTTCTGCTTCCTACATCATGATGAGGCCTTCAAAAGAAGCTATCAAACAAGCGGTGAAGGACAAGAGGGCCACGACAAAGAAGGAGGCCTCACTCAAAAGGATGAGGAAGAGAGGGTCAGGCAAATCCTCTACCGCCAGCTCTGGTGTGCCATTTGTCACTCCCACCTCTTAGCCAAGCTGGGCCCATGTAGGTGAAGAAAAAATCCTATGTTTTTGGCATAGGATCATTCTTATCTGATTGAATTTGAAGAAATATTTCAAAATTTTTTTCTTATGATCCTAATTAGATCTAAGAAATCTCGGATCTAATCCTAAAGATCTAATATTATATAATAAAAATAAAATTAAATCTAATTTAATTTCATACCATATTTTTGAGAAATCGGATTATCCTATGATGATCCTGAGGTTCTAGAAGGAGCCATGCACGCGCCTGGCCTCTACCATTGTCCACTCAGATAGGATCTAGAGGTCTTCTCCTTCTGAATCATCTCTTCAAAAATTAGATCTGGATCTAATCTTGAAGTTTTTCAAAACTTCTTTTGAAGAAGCAGCGGTTGTCTCTTTCAGTAGTGCTACCTTCTTCCTAATCTTAGTGCCTTTCTTCCTTAGTTGGCACTTGAACCCGTGCCCAACTCCTTTAGGCATGGAATGAAGAGAGAGACGATCAGAGAGAGGCATGGAATAAAGGAGGACAACCTTGCAGCATGGTGAAAGGAAGGAGCTCTCTAACCCTAGCACAGACAGGGTTTAAATAGACCCTGCTGCGCCATGCAGTGCCACATCATCCCAGCCAATCAGAGGCCTTCATTCAATCAGATCTAAATTTGATTAGTGGGATGATGTCATTTAATCCAATCAAATGAGAGTCCCTTAAAAATTCACATAGGTGGTGCCAACACTAGATAAAATAGAAGTCTTTGGTGCCTAGGTGTTTAAACATATCAAGAAACCCTGGAGTCCCATCTATATGGGACTCCATCCCTTATCCATATGGGGTGCATGCCTAGGGTGGCATGTGCCCTCTCTCTCACCTCTTTTAGTAGGGGGACAAGAGCCCTAGGTGCTCTCCTATAGGCACATGACACATGGCCCTATGTCCAAGTGTCCAGGGTCAACTATTGACCTATGTCCAAAAATAGGAATTAGCAGGTGACAGAAATTGATAGGTGTTGTCTTAAATCCATCTAATGAATTAAGACAATCCTTTTATGACCTAGACAAGCTCCAACCAGAATAAGATAAGGTTTCTGAGTGAGTCCAAATAAATTTGGCTCAGTCGAGACGAACCAAAATGATTACAAAAAGAGAATGTTAGGCTCAATCATGTGCTAGCACGATCTTCTTGAACCTAATTGGATCTAATTCAAATCAATTAAATTGGGTTAGTCCAATTGATGACATCCAAACACAAACCCTTGTTTATGTAATCTAGTTAGTGAAGGAAAATCCTTATTTTCCGGACCAGGTTCGTTCAGATCTGATCGGATCAAGAGATATATTTCAAAAATTTTTCTCTTTGATCCTAATCAGATCTGAGATATTTTAGATCTGATTCTTATTATTTTAATAATAAAATAAAATTTAAATAAATTAAATTTAATTTAATTTATCTTGATATAGGGTAATCCTATTATCCGTTGATGATCCAATAAGCAGCGGAAGGTTCTGGATCTAGCCATACAAGCGTCTGATCTCTATCGGTATCCACTCAGGATGGATTGGAAGATCCTCTTCTTCTCTATCATGTCTCCAAAAATTAGATCTGGATCTGATCTGGAGGATCTTCAAAATACCTTTTGAAGATCAGCAGTTATCCTTTACAGCAGTGCAGCCTTCTAGCTTTCTGTAGCCTTTCTCTCGTCTGGATTGCACCAACTTGGATCCCAAACACCTTTGGGCGTGGAGAGGAAAGGGAGAAGATGGGATTGGCATGGAGGAGGTGGAGGGAGGTAGCCTTGGGGCATGGAGAATTGTATTTTTCTTTGAGTTGGGCGTAGGGTCTTATTTATAGACTAAGCGTGATCCAACTCCTCTTCTTCCCAACCAATCACAACCCTTTGTGAAATCAGATCTAAATCTGATTGGTGGAAATAGAGTCCCTTAGATTTCTCCTTAGATGGTACCTTAGACCAGTCAAACTTGATTCTTAGGAGAAGTCTAATTGTAATCCAAAAAAAGAAGAGTCCCTATCCAAAGGGACTCTGGCGCCCCAACTTGGGCACACGCCAAGGGTGGCCTGCCCTCGTCCATGTAGGTTCTGGTAGGAGGACAGGCCCCCACCAGCTCTCCCAATAGATGCTGACACGTGGACAGAAGTCAAAGTATCAATGGTCAATATTTGACCAGTCAAAGGTCAACTTTGACCAAAGCAAAGGATGGACAAATGGTAGGTGACCAAAATGTAGTATTGTCTTACCAAATAAACAAACCCTTTCTGACCTGGACAGTTCTGTCAGACCAGGTGAAGGCTCTTGAATGAGCACAAACTCCTTTTAGTAAGGATAATTATTTATGATAGTAAAAGAAGAAGTTAGGTTCAATCGAGAGGCAGCAATTATTCTTGAACCTAATTGAATCTCATTCAGATCAATTGAACTAGATTAGTTTAATTGATATCACTAGATTCAAACCCTTGTTTATGTGATCCAATTAGGTTCAGTCTCTATATATGGTAATGGGATATGACATTATCTCTATCATCGACATCATCGAAACTCCTTCGACGGATCAGAACTCTTCTGATTCGAACAACTAGAATGATCGATCATCTAAATCATTCTAATTGCTCCCAAAATTCACCAGTGACACCTATCATTGATGTGGCAACCCATCAGAGCTAAATGCGAACCTCTTGGTGCAGCTACCTGTGGATTAAGTTCTTCTATCTTGAGCCCCGATCAGATTAGGTTAAGGTAAACTCGTCAAACCTAGTTTCTGTCATATGATGAATCATTCGATTCATGTCCGATGTGAAAACCTAAATAGAAACACTTTCTATTATTTCACTCTACCATGGCCATGGACTTCTGGACTTGATTCTCATGATCATCATAGGGCTGCTCATCTACTACCGAGGTAGATAGATTCCATCTTAATGCAATCCAGTTCCTACAATAAACATGCTATAGCCAACATACACCTCAGGGTTCTGATAGGCTAGGAGACCAAGATTATGTGTAGTCAAAACTAACACCCTCAAGGTGAACTGTCGATGCATCTCAGAGTCAAAGAACCAGACACACTACTGCAGCATCGAGTCAGTCATTGACGAGAAGGTAGACTTCCTAATGACTACTCAGGGTGGTCATGCTCAGTGCCCTCATTCTCTAACGAGTAACTATACTCTCGCTCTAGTGTCTCCACACTATAGACTCAAGACTCATCTACTGAAGAGAAGCAATTGTACACCAATCTTTCGGATCAGTCACCATCCTCATGATGATCCTATGGTTTGAAGCATTTTATGAGTTAATAATGATTATTCATGTCTTAAATTTTCAACTCTTAAAAATATGAATTATCATTACCATTAACTCAAAGGATGTATCATAGACACTAAATATACATATGTGATAAAAAATAATCCTTTTTATTGATTATAGTAAAAATTATAATTTTGCCCCTAGAAGTGTATTACAAGTGTCAGCCAATTCTGGCTTCTAGGGCACATATATCTAACAATCTCCTACTTATCCTAAAGTCAATTGGCTATAAGTCTAAGTCCCATCTTCTCAAGGTGGGCTTCGAATTTTTGTGATCCCAACGGCTTTGTAAGTGGGTCTACCACATTGTTTGTGGAGTTGACTCTCTTGACCTCGACGTAACCCTTCTCGAGGTAATCGCAGATGAGATGGTATCGCCGCTCAATGTGCTTGAACTTCTGTTGAGGCCTCGGCTCCTTAGCAGGGGCTATGAAGCCATTATTATCGCAGTACAAAGGAATGGCATCTGATGGCATTACTCCAATTTCTGTCGTAAACTTCTTGTACCAGAATGCTTCCTTCGCAGCCTCTGATGTAGCGATATATTCTACTTCCATGGTGGAATCTACTATCATGGTTTGCTTGAAACTCTTTCAACTGATAGCGCCACCATTGCATAGAAACAGACTCCCAGATGTTGACTTTCGATCATCTACATTGGACATAAAATCCGAGTCTGTGTATCCCTGGACTTGGAGTTCTCTGTTACCAAAGACCAACATCATATCCTTAGTTCTTCTCAAGTACTTAAGGATACATTTCATAGAAGTCCAGTGTTCTTCACTTGGATTTGACTGATATCTGCTTGTGACACTCACAGCATGGGCTATATCAGGTCGTGTACATAGCATGGCATACATGAGGCTCCCTATTGCAGAAGCATAAGAGATCTTGCTCATGCGTTCTATTTCCTTAGGTGTGCTAGGGCACATCTTTTTGGAAAGATGAATACCATGTCTGAAGGGTATTATTCTCCTCTTAGAGTTTTTCATACTAAATCTCTTTAGTACTTCCTCTATGTACATTTACTATGAAAGTCCTAGCATCCTATTTGGTCTATCCCTATAGACCTTAATTCCTAGAATAAAGGATGCTTTACCTAGGTCTTTAATGAAGAATTCCTTGGACAATCATATTTTGACTATCATCATCATGGAAATATCATTTTCAATAAGAAGGATGTCATCTATGTACAATACGAGGAAGACAATAGCGCTCTCACTGACCTTTTTGAAGACACACGGTTCCTCTTCATTTTTGATGAAATCAAACATTTTGATTACATCATTGAAATGAGTGTTCCAGCTCCGAGATGCTTGCTTAAGTCCATATATGGATCTTTGCAGCTTACAAACCTTGTGATCAGTATCACTGGATATGAAACCTAGTGGTTGTTCCATATAGATATCTTCCTCAAGATATCCATTTAAGAATGCCATTTTTATGTCTATTTGCCATATTTCATAATCGAAATAGGCTGCAGTGGCAAGCAATGTGCGGATGGATTTTAGCATAGCCACTGGAGAAAAGGTATCCTGATAGTCAATGCCTTCACGTTGACTATAACCTTTTGCCACTAGTCTAGCCTTGAATGTCTCCACATTTCCATCCGCACCAATCTTTCTCTTGAAGATCCATTTACATCCAATAGGTACTATACCTTTTGGTGGATCTACCAAGGTCCAGATTTGGTTGGAGTGCATCGAGTCAATTTCTGACTGCATTGCCTCTAGCCATTTCTCGGAGTCGATATCTAATATCGCCTCATTGTAGATTTTGGGATCATCACCATGAGCACCATTATCTACGAGGAACATTTTCTCTATGTCCTCTGAAATAATACTTAAGTATCTTTTAGAGAGACGGAAAACTCTTTCCGATCTACGATGTGGAGTAGGTAGTGTTCTTATTGGCTCAACCTGATTTGGTTCCAATTGGTCCTTAGCTCATTGTACTTGTGAGACTTTTTCATCAAGCTTAATTTGCTTTCCAATGCCGCTATCTTGAATAAACTATTTTTCAAGAAAGATGGTATGTCGACTCACAATCACATTGTGGTCTTTTGGAATGTAGAAATAGTATCCTAATGACTCTTTAGGATATCCTATGAATCGAGCTCTGAAAGACCTAAACTCTAGCTTGTCCGCTTGTTGTCTTTTGACATGAGCCGGACAACCCTAAATTCTGAGATGACTCAGACTTGTTTTTTACCATGCCATATCTCATACGTGGATATACGGTTCTTAGGAAACTCTATTCAGTAATAAAATTGAGGTTAACAATGAATATCCCCAAAGAAAATCAGGAAAGTCTGTGAAGCTCATCATGGATCAGACCATATCCAATAAAGTCTGATTTCTCCATTCTGAAATCCCGTTGAGTTGAGGTGTTCCTGGTGGAGTCCATTGAGAGACTATGCCATTTTCCTTGAGATAGTCTAGAAATTTCTGACTAAGGTATTCACCTCCTCGATCTGATCAAAGAACCTTAATGAGTTTATTAGTTTGTTTTTCTACTTCATGTCTGAATTCTTTGAACTTTTCAAAAGCTTCAGACTTGTGTCTCATAAGATACACATACCCATACCTAAATAGATCATCGATAAAGGTAATGAAGTAGATAAAATTGCCTCTAGCCGGCACATCAAATGGGTCGCACACATCAGTATGTACTAGGGCAAGAAGATCTGTGGCCCTTTCTTCATGTCCTACAAAAGGAAGTTTAGTTATTTTGCCTTGAAGACAAGATTCACAAGTTGGATATGACTCGGAAGTCAACGAACTCAATAGCCAATTTTTCTCCAATTTATTGATCCTATCTTCTGCTATATGACCTAATCTCAGGTGCCATAGATACCTATCATTTGGACTATCCCTAGGTCATTTGGCATTCACATTTTGCTCGACAGTTAGAACAGGTACATCAATATGTAGCTGATAAAGATCATTAATAAGGAAACCATTTGCAATTTATTTTTTTCATAAAGAATGTTACAATGATCCTTAAAGAAGCTAATCACATAGCCTTCTAGTGCTAAGCATAAAACAAAAATCAAATTCCTACGAGCTGTAGGCACATAATAACAGTCTTTCAAAACTAAGTCTAAACTAGATGATAATCGAAGAGGGTATATTTCCACTGCCACTGCAGCAACTCTTGCTCCATTATCGATGCATAGGATCATGTCTCCATCCCTCACCTCCTGCTATCCTTAAGATCCTGCATGAAAGTGCATAGATGAGCACTAGAACCAGAGTCAAGCACCCAACTGGATGCAGAAGAAATCGTAAGGTTAGGCTCAATAATGGGCATACCTCCAGAAGGATCTTCCTTCTTGTTCTTCAGGGTGGCTAAGTAAGTAGGGCAGTTTCACTTCCAATGGCCATCGCTGTTGTAATGAAAATACTTTTCTTTGACATCGGCCTTCTTCTTCGGCTCTGCCTTTTTCTTCTTTCCTCCTTCCACTTTTTGCTTTTTCGCAGACTTTTTTTTCTTTTCATAAGACTTTCTTTGGAAGAAGTCTGTTCCATAGCAAGAACTGAGCCTTTAGAACCTTTCATAGAAAGCTCAGCGGTGACCAGCATGTTCATTAATTTGGCCAAGGAATTTTGAAGTTTATGCATGTGGTAATTCATGATGAATTGCCCATATGCATCAATCAAGGATTACAGAATAATATTATTCTACAGATCCAAGTCTAACTTCACACCAAGCTTCTCAAGCTCTTCCATGTCCTTGATCATCATCAAACAGTGATCTTGGATTGGCTGCCCATCATGCATCTTAGCCTTAAAAAATCATTTCATGACTTGATACTTGGCTGCGTGACTCTTTTCACCAAACATCTCCTACAGGTGAGCCAACATTTGGCGAGCAGTCTCAATATCTTCATGTTGATGTTGGAGCTCATCAGACATCAAGCCCAACATGTAATATCTGGCCTTATTATCCTTATCTATCCATTTTTCCAGAGACGCTCTCTGTTTAGTGGATGGACAGGCTGGTAACATGGGAGGGTCCTAGTCCAATACATGGGTTAACTTCTCGAAACTCAAAATAATTTTGTAGTTTCAGAGCCAATCTTTATAATTGGGTCTGGTCAGTTTATGGGTGTCTAGGATACGTGCTAATGGGTTGGACGCAGTCATTTTTCTGCAGAAAGCCAAAGATTCTAATTAGATATTATAATTATGACTTGACCAATTTATTCAAGGATTTTATTTTTAAACAAATTAGCTCCCACTATTTTCTCGGATCCCTACACTTCCTTTGTAGAGATGCAAAAATCTCCATGATTAATAATTTCTAGTGGATGGTGTGGTCTCACCAACTGACTCATCACCTCACCTAACAGTTATTGGTGATGGGTTAGCCAATGAGTGAACAATTCTTGTTCAATGATTCTCTAAACATGGTGCACCCAAACTTGATCTCTAATTCATGAATCTCACCCTATCCAGAATATTGATCCACTCCTTAGTTAAGTCAGACCCACCATTTGCACAGACTGATTCCTAATTGAGTCTCTTCATCGTATCCAAAAATTGAGCCCAACTCATCCTCCAGCCCATAGCAATCCAATGTCTAATAGACATGGTTGCATCTTTTGGGCAACTGAGCCACTGTATCCAGCCGAGATCAATCAATCCAGAAGGCCCGTACATCTACATGGTGGAAGACCTCAGACTTAATCTTTTTCTTAGGGAGAATTGATTTAGTGTCTCATTAAACTAGACTTGTCATAGTCATAACAATTATGACTAACCTAGTGATGTTAGCTCGGATTATTGACACATCAAATTAGAACTGGGTTAACAGATATGGCACGATAAGTGAGATCGGTGTGAAGAGATATGCCATTAACTTGTATAAGAACGCATTCAGGTCGAGTAGCTCCCAATTAAAAATCAGTCGATCGTATGTGCCAAACTTACCTTAGACACCAAATTATTGAGCTAGAACTAATTGGATTAGCCTACAATCCAGACTCAAACCTCTGAGCCTAATTAGTCTTGCTTGATCGTGAATGTCTTGACCAGACTTATCCTATTAGGCTGGTCAATTACAGCATTATTGATCCCATCTAACCAACTCTTGATTCGGTTTGATCACAACTGCTTAGACCTAATTGAGCTACCCAAGCCTAAACCCAGTATTATGAATATGTCTTAGATCTAAAATTCTCAATTTTAGACCTAATTTATTTTATAATCTTAATTTTTAATTAAGTAGAGTTCATAAACAAAATATGCACAACAAATCCTAGGGTTTCAGGATCTGGGTTTTACAGAAAGTAAGTTTTGGATTTTTGATTAAGACGAATGCGCAGCACCCTACAATCATAAGAACACCCATTAGATGGGAGAAGAGGCCTTAAAACCTTCTTCATTTTATTCGGACGGCCAAGAATGCCTTAATCAAGAATATCAAAATACTACAAAATAGTTTTAGATCTATATCATATCTCATATACAAATTAGAATCTAATCATTGCTTATTGCATACATCTCATGTATAAATCATGCATATTTTCAAATATAATTATCTCATAATAATCTAAAAATTTAGATTTAAATTGATTTTATCAAAATAAACTCTAATCTAGATAACTATGTAGAACTATTCTATAACTAGTCTAGACATGTATCAATCATATCTCATATGATGTTTAAAATTAAATAATTTTTATTTACTATTTTTTAGATATTATTATAATAATTATAATATAAAAAAATAATAAATAAATAAATCTAAAATATAATTTAATCAGATTAAATCATAAACATGCAAGACTATTCTATAGAACTATTCTATTTTAGAACTAGTCATGCATATTTTCTAATCTTAGATCCAAATCATTTAATTTTAATTTCTTTTGATTTCAGATCTGATCACATCTCATGAGACATCTAAAATCCCTTATTTTCTAATTAGAATAAATTTAAAATCAAATCTAAATACTTTAGAACCTTGGCTCTGATACCAGTTGAAGGAAAATCCTTATTTCTCAGACTAGGTTCGTTCAGATCTGATCGGATCAAGAGATATATTTCAAAATTTTTTTTCTCTTATTCTAATTAGATCTAAGATATTTTAAATCTAATTTTTATTATTCTAATAAAATAAAATCTAAATAAATTAAATCAAATTTAATTTACCTTCATGTAGGGTAATCCTATTACTCGTTGATGATCCTATAAGCAGCGGAAGGTTCTGGATCTAGCCACGCAAGCACCTGACCTCTATCGGTATCCACTCAGGCTGGATCTAGAGATCCTCTTCTTCTTCTCACCATCTCCAAAAATCCAAATCTGGATCTGATCTGGAGGATCTTCAAAAATACCTTTCGAAGATCAGCATGTTGTCCTTTGCAGCAGCGCAGCCTTCTTACTTATCTATCTTTCTCTGTCTGGTATGCACCAACTTGATCCCAAACACCTTTGGCATGGAGAGGAAAGGAGAAGATGGGCTTGGCAGGGAGGAGGAGGAGGAGGCTCTTGGGCATGAGAATGTATTTTCTTGAGTTGGCGATAGTCTGATTTAGTAGGACTAAGCGTGATCCAACTCACTCTTCTTTCCCAACCAATCACAACCCTTTGTAAATCTGATCTAAATCTATTGGTGAAAATAGAGTCCCTTGGATTCCTCCTTAGATGGCACCTAAAATCAGTCAAACTTGTTCTTAGGAGAAGTCTAATGTGAATCGAAAAAGGAGATGGAGTCCCTGTCCAATAGAACTCTTGGGCGCCTCCAGCTTGGGCCACACGCAAGTGCGCACCCTCCTCTTGGCCAGTTCTGGCAGGAGGATCAAGCCCCCACCAGCCCTCCAAATAGCGGTGTTGACAGTGTGGATAGAAGTCAATGTTTAATGGTCAACATATTGACCAGTCAAAGGTCAACTTTTGACCAAAGTCAAAGGATGAGAAAGGGAGTGACAAAAGGTAGGTATTATCTTACAAAATAAGACAACCCTTTTTGACCTAAACAGTCTTCAATCAGATCAGTGTGAAGGCTCTGAATGAGCAGAAACTTCTTTGGCTTAGTAAGGGACAACTATTTATGATTTAAAAAGAAGAACCGTGGTTCAATCGAGTGCTAGCACATTTCCCTGAAACCTAATTGAACTCTCATTCAGATCAATTGAACTAGATTAGTTCAATTAATGATCACAGATTCAAACCCTATTGTATGATTCCAATTAGATTCAGTTCTATTATGGTAATGGGATATGTCATGATTTCTATCATCGACATCAATCAAAAAACTCCTTTCCGATGGATTTAGAACTCTTCTGATTCGAACAGCTAGAATAATCGATCATTAAATCATCATAATTCTCCCAAAAATCCGACTAGTGACACCAGCGAGTATATGTGGCAACCATCAGAACAATGCGAACCTCTTGTGCAGCTATCTGTGTATTTCTTCTACCTTGAGCCCCGATTTGATTAGTGGTTAAGGCAAAACTCCGTTCAAACCCTAGTTTCTGTCATATGATTAATCATTCAATTCAAGTTCGATGTGAAAAACCTAAATAGAAACTCTTTCATTATTTCACTCTGCCATGGCCATGGGCTTCTGACTTGATTTCTCATGATCATCATAGGGCAGCTCCTCTACCACCAAGGTAGATAGATTCCATCTTGATGCAATCCAGTTCCTACATGAAACATGCTATAGCCAACATACACCTCAGGTTCCGTATAGGTTGGGAGACCAGTTATGTGTTAATGGGTATGAAACCTATAACATCCTTAAGGTGAACTTACTTGTAATCATCTCATGACAATGTAACCAGACACACTACTGTTTTTTTACTAATTCAGTGCAGTATTGACGAGAAGGTAGATTCCTATGCAACTTATCAGGAGGTGGTCAACGCTCAGTCTCCTCTAGTTCTGCTATAACGATACTTATACTCTCGCTCTGGTGTCTCCATACCGTAGACTCAAGACTCATCTACTAAAGAGAAGTGATTGTTACACCAACATTCTGGAACCAATCACCATCCCTCGTGATGATCTTATGTCCGAAGCATTTTATGAGTTAATAATGATTATTTATTTCTTAAATTTTCAACTCTTGAAAATATGAATTAGCATTACCATTAACTCAAAGGATATAATCATAGACACTAAATACACATATGTGATAAAAAATAATCTTCAGTTTATTGATATAGTAAAATTTCATTTTACTCTCTAAAAGTGTATTACAAGTGTTAGCCAATTCTGGCTTCTAGGGCACATATATCTAATAGTTAGGTTCAATTTCGTATGGTAATGAAACATGTGGCAATCTCTATCATCGACATCATCAAAATACCTTTCGATGGATCGAAATTTTGATTCATATAATTAGAATGATCGATTATCTAAATCATTCTAATTACTGCCAAAATCTACTAGTGACATATATGGTGGCAACCCATTAGAATCGAAAGCGAATCTCTTGGTGTAGATACCTATGTGATTGGGTTCTTCTATCTTGAGCCTCAACTAGATTAGAGTTAAGGTGAACTCGTCAAACCCAATATCCATCATATGAATTAATCATTCGATTCGATTTGGATATGAAATCCTAATAGAAACTCTTTCTATCATCTTCACTCTGCCATGGCCATGGGCTTAAGAACTTAATCTCATGATTATCATAGGGCTACTCCTCATCTACCAAGGTAGATAGATTTCCTATTGGTGCAATCCCATTCCTACAATGAACATGCTATAACCAACATACACCTTAGGATTTCGAATGGCTAGAAGATCGAGTTATGGTGTAGTCAAACTATAACACCTTCAAGGTGAACTATCGATGCACCTCAGGTCAAAAAACCAGATACACCACTGCAGCATCGAGCCAATCATCGATGAAAAGGTAGACTTTCTTATGACTACTCGAGGTGGTCATGCTTAGTGCCCTCATTCTCTAACGAGTATCTGTACTCTCGCTCCAGTATCTCCACACCATAGACTCAAGATATATCTATCCTAAGAAAGTGATCGTATACCAACCTTTCAGATCAATCACCATCCTCGTGATGATCCTATGGTTAGAAGCAATTTATGAGTTAATTATGAAAATTCATGTCTTAAATAATCAACTCTTGAAAATATAAATTGTCATTACCATTAACTCGAAGGATGTATCACAGATACTTTAGATATACACTATGATAGAAAATAATCTATTTATTAATTTATAGTCAAAATTATAAAATTGATCTTAGAAGTATATTATAGTGTCAGTCAATCTGGCTTCTAGAGCACATATCTTACAAACTCCCACTCGACCTAAAGTCAATTGGCAACAAATCTAGGTCCCATCTTCTCAAGATGGGCTTCGATCTTCTGCTGGCTCAATGACTTTGTCAATGGGTCAACCGCATTATCTGCACTATCAACTCTCTTAACCTCGACGTATCCCTTCTCGAGGTAATTGCGGATGAGGTGGTATCGACGCTTGATGTATTTAAATTTTTGGTGAGACCTCAGCTCTTTAGCTAGGGCTATGGCACCATTATTATCGCAGTAGAAAGGGACGGCATCTGATGGCATCACTTCAAGTTCTATGGCAAGCTTCTTGTACCAGAATGCCTCCTTTGCAGCTTTCAATGCAGCGACGTACTGTACTTCCTTGGTGGAGTCTGCTATCATCGTCTGCTTGGAGCTCTTCCAACTGACAGCTCCACCATTATAAATAAACAGACTTCTATATGTCGACTTTCAATCATCTATGTCAGATAAAATCCAAGTCTGTATACCCCTGGATCTGGAGTTCTCTATTACCAAAGATTAGAAACATATCCTTAGTTCTTCTCAAGTACTTAATGATACATTTTATAGAAGTCTAGTGCTCTTCACCTAGATTTGGCTGATACCTACTCGTGACACTCACAGCATGGGCAATATTAGGTCATGTACATAGCATAGCATACATGAGGCTCCCTATTGCCGAAGCATAAGGGATTTTGCTCATGCATTCAATCTCCTCAGGTATGCTAGGACATATCTTCTTGGAGAATTGAATGCCATATCTAAAGGGTACTAAACCCCTCTTGGATTTTTTCGTGCTAAACCTTTTCAGCACCTCCTCTATGTACATTTTCTGTGAGAGACACAGCATCCTATTCGGTCTATTCCTATAGACCTTAATTCATAGAATAAAGGATGCCTCTCCAAGATCTTTCATAGAGAATTCCTTAGACAACCATATTTTGACTGTAGTCAATATGGAAATATCATTTCGAATTAGAAGGATGTCATCCACGTACAATACGAGAAAGACAACAGTACTCCCACTGATCTTTTTGAAAATATAGGGCTTCTTCTTGTTCTTGATGAATCCAAATAATTTTATTACATCATTGAAAAGAGCATTTCAGCTCTGAGATGCTTGCTTAAGTTCATATGTGGATCTTTATAGCTTGCATACCTTGTAATCATTATCACTAGATGTGAAACCTAGCGACTATTCCATATAGATATCTTCCTCAAGATATCCATTTAGGAATATCATTTTCATGTCCATCTGCCATATTTCATAATTGAAATAGGCTGCAATAGCAAGCAATGTACGCTTGGATTTGAGCATGGCTACTGGTGAAAAAGTATCCTGATAGTCAGTGCCTTCGTGCTGACTATACCATTTTGCTAAGATCCTTGCTTTGAATGTCTCTATATTTCCATCGGCACCTATCTTTCTCTTGAAGATCCAATTACATCCAATAGATACTATACCTTCAGGTGGATCTACCAAGATCTAGATTTAGTTCAAACACATTGAGTCAATCTCTGACCTCATTGCCTCTAACCATTTCTCAGAGTCAATATCTGATATCGCCTCGTCATAAGTTTTGAGATCATCACCATGAACCTTATTTTTTATGAGGAACATTTTCTCTACGTCTTTTGATATAGTACTTAAGTACTTTTCAGGAGGATAGAAAATTCTACTTGATCTACGAGGTGGAGGAGGTAGTGTCTGGGTTGGCTCAATCTAATTGGGTTCCATAGGTTCCTTAGCTCGTTTCTCATCAGAGACTTTCTTCTCGAGTCAAATCTATCTTTTGATGCCACCATCTTGAATAAACTATTTTTCAAGAAAGATGGCATATCAACTCACAATCACATTATGATCTTTCAGAAGATAGAAATAATATCCTAATAACTCTTTAGGATATCCAATAAATCGAGCTCTAAAGGATTTAGACTCTAATTTATCTGCCTGTTGTCTCTTGACATGGGCCGGACAATCCCAAATTCTGAGATAACTTAGACTTGATTTCTTACCATACCATATCTCATATGGTGTGGGTAACGATCTTAGAGGGAATCCTATTCAGTAAATAATAGCAGTCATCAGATTATGTCCCCAAAGAAACTCAGAAAGGTTTATGAAATTCATCATGGATCAGACCATATCTAATAGGATCCAATTTCTCCATTCTGAAACTCCGTTGATGAGACATTTCAGGTAGAGTCATTGAGACGATATGCCATTATCCTTAAGATAGTCTAGGAATTCCTGACTAAGGTATTCACCTCCTCGATCTGATCGAAGAATCTTAATAAATTTTTCAGTTTGCTTTTCTACTTTGAGTCTGAATTTCTTGAACTTTTCAAAAGCTTCAAACTTGTGTCGCATCAAATATACATACCCATACCAAGATAAATCATTGATAAAGGTGATGAAGTAGACATAATTGACCCTAATTGGCACATCAAATGGGCCGCATACATCAGTATGTACTGGGGCAAGCAAGTTTGTGGCCCTTACCCCATGTCCTACAAAGGGAGCTTGATTATTTTGCCATGAAGGCATGATTCATAAATCGGATATGACTCGAAAGTCAACGGACTCAATAGCCCAAATTTTTTTAATTTGTTAACCCTATCTTTAGGTATATGACCTAGCCTAAGGTGCCAAAGATACCTATTATTTAGTCTATCCATAGATCATTTTGATCCTATGGCATTCATATTTTGCTCGATATTAAAAATAGAAACATCAATATGTAACTGCTAGAGATCATTTATAAGAAAACCACTTGCAATTTTATTTCTTTCATAAAAAATATTACAATGGTTCTTAAGAAAACTAATTACATAGCCTTCTTATGCTAAACTTGAAATAGAAATCAAATTCTTGCTTGATGCAGGCACATAAAATAGTCCATAAGAACTAAATCTAATCCTGATGGTAATCACAGAGGATAGGTTCCCACGGCCACAGCAATAACTCTTGCTTCATTTTTGATGCATAGAATCATCTCACCGTTAGCCTCCTGCTATCCTTAAGACCTAGCATAGAAGTGCACAACTGAGCACTAGAACCAGGGTCAAGTACCCAACTGGATGCAGAAGACATTGTAAGATTAGATTCTATAATGAGCATACCTCCAGAAGGACCTGCTTTCTTCTTGTTCTTTAGGCTAACCAGGTACAAAGGGCAGTTTCACTTTCAATGGCCATCAGTATTGCAATTGGAAATATTTTTTCTTATCGATCTTCTTCTTTGGCTCTACCTTCTTCTTCTTCCCACCATCCATCTTCTACTTCTTCACGGACTTCTTCTTTTCAAAAAACTTTCCCTTGGAAGAAGTCCGCTTCACTTCAAGTAATGAGCCTTTAGAACCTTTCATAGAAAGCTCAGCAGTAATCAGCATGTTCATGAGTTTAGCCAAGATATTCTGAAGTTTATGCATATGGTAGTTCATGATGAACTGCCCATACGCATCAGTCAAGAACTGCAGAATTATATCAATCTATAGATCTGGATCTAACTTAACACTGAGCTTCTCAAGCTCTTCTAAGTTCTTGATCATCATCAGATAATGATCTTGGATCGATTGTCCATCATGCATTTGAGCCTTAAACAATCTTTTAGTGACTTGATATTTAGTTTCGCGACTTTGTTTACCAAACAACTCTTACAAAGTGAGCCAACATTTGATGGCTAGTCTTAATGTCTTCATGTTGGCGCTGGAGCTCATCAGACATCGAGCCCAATATGTAATACCTGACTTTGTTATCCTCATCCATCCACTTCTCGAGAGACGGTCTCTGATCAGTGGATGGACATGTTGGTAAGGTGGGAGGATCCCGTTCCGACACATGAATCAACTTCTCAGAATCCAAAATAATTTTGAAGTTCTAGAGCCAATACTTGTAGTTGGATCTCATTAGTCTATTGGTGTCCAGGATACGGGGTAGTGGGTAGGATACGGGGTAGTGGGTTGGATGCAGACATCTTCCTATAGAGAGTCAAAGTTTTTAGTTAGATTTTATAATTAGACTTAATCAATTTATTTAAAAATTTTACTTTTAAATAAATTAGGCTTTCACTATTTACTCAAATCCCAACACTTTCTTGGTAGAGATGTAAAAATCTTCATGATTATTGATTTTTAGTGGGTGGTATGGTCCCACCAACTGGCTCACCACCCTACCTAATAGTTATTGATGATGGGTCAACCGATGAGTGGATAACTCTTGTCCAATGATTTTCTAATCATGGTGCACCCAAACTTAGTCTTTAATTCATGAATCTCACCATGTTCGAAATATTGATCCACTCCTTAAAAGTCAGGCCCACCATCTGCACGAATTGAATTTCTGATTGGGTCCCTAAGCCCAATCCATCCTTCAATCTATAGCATCCAATGCCTAATAGACATGGTTGCATCTTTTCAGTGCAGTTGAACCACTATATCCAATCGAGAACAATCAACTCTGAGAAGAGCATGCACATCTACAATGGTGGAAGATCTTAGACTTAATATTTCTTAGAAAGATTTAATTTAGGTCTCTTTAAACTTGACTTGACTTAGTCATCATAATTATGACTAACCTAGTAGCATGGGTTGGCTTGAATTGTTAGCCACCTCAAATCAGAATTGGGTGACACAAATGGCCAGGTAAGTAAGACCGATGGAAGAAATATGCCATTAACTCAATAAGAATGTATTTAGATCGAGTAGCTCTCAATTAAAAATCTATCAATCATATCTGCTAGACTTATCTTAGACACTAAATTATCAAATCAAAACCAAATGGGTTAGCTTACAATCTAGGCTCGAGCCGTGGAGCCAAATTAGGTCTTGATTTAATTGAATCACATCTCAATGTGATTCAATCTTGATCCAAACTAAATCCTATTAGGCTGGTCAAATCTAAGCTTTCTTTGATCCCACATAATCAACTCTTGATTTGGTTTGATCAACTGCTAGACCTAATTGAGCTACCCAAGCTCAAACCCAATTTTTTGAATATGTCTTAGATCTAAAAATATATAATTTTTAGATCAAATTAATTTATAATCTTAATTTTTAATTAAGTTTTGGATTCATGAATAAAATATATAACAAAATCCTAGAATTTCAGGATCTAAAATTTTGTAGAAAAATAAGTTCTAATTTTTGATTAAGGATGAATGCACAGCACGCCTACATATCATAAGAACACCCCATCGAATAGAAAGAGAGGGCCTTTAAATTCTACTTTGTTCTTATGATCGGATGACCAAGGAGAATGCCTTAATTAGAAATATAATTTTTACTACAAAACTAGTTAGATCATGTATCACATATACAAAAGATCTAACCTATACATGTCTTGCATACATCTCATGTATCATAACTTAATCAATCATGCATACTTTCAGATTTAAAATATCATATATTAAATCTAAAAAATAAAATTTTAAATTTGATCATATAAAAAATAAAATTATTCTAGATATTTTATAGAACTATTCTATAAATAGTCTAAGCATGCATCTTTCATATCACATAAGAATAAAATATTAAAAAATTTATTTTCTATTTTTCAAATCTGGTTACAATAATTATAACATCAAAAAAATAGAAATAAAATAGATCTAAAATTATATTTAACTAATTTAATAATATGATTATACTAGACTATGCATAGAACTATTCTATTCCTAGTCTAGTCATGCATCTCATACATTATAGATCTAAATTATAAAATTTTTAATTTTTTAATTTAGATCTAATCACATCTGATGTGATATCTAAAATTTTTTAATATCAAATCATATATAAAAATTAAATTAGATCTAAAATAGATCTAATGAACTGCTAACGCAGCTCTGATACCAGTTGAAGAGAAAATTATGTTTTTTCGGCATAAGATCATTCAGATCTGAAGAAATATTTTAAAAAAATTTTCTTATGATCCTAATTAGATTTGAGACATCTCAGATCTGATCCTAAAAATTTGATATTATATAATAAAAATAAAATTAAATCTAATTTAATTTTATATCTTATTTTTGGATAATCAGATTATCCTGTGATCATCTTGAGGTTCTAAAAGGAGCCACACATGCACCTAGCCTCTACCGATGTTCACTTGGGCAAGATCTGGAGGTCTTCTCCTTCTAAATTATCTTTTCAAAAATTAGATCTGGATCTAATCTTGAAGTTCTTCAAAATTTCTTTTGAAGAAACAACAATCATCTCTTTCAGCAGTGTTGTCTTCTTCCTGATCTGGGCTCCTTTCTTCCTTGGATGGCACTTGAACCTATGCCCAACTCCTTTGGGCATGGAGAGGAGAGAGAGAAGATTAGAGGGAGGCATGGAGCAGAGGAGGGCAGCCTTGCGGCATGGTGAAAGGAAGGAGCTCTCTAACCCTAGGTGTAGATAGGGTTCAAATAGATCCTGCTGCGCCATATAGTGCCACATCATCCCAGCTAATCAGAGGCTTTCGCTCAATCAGATCTAAATTTGATTAGTAAGATGATGTCTTCTGATCCAATCAGATGACAGTCTTTCAAAAATCCACATAGGTGGGACCAATACTGGATAAAATAGAAGTCTTTGGCACCTATGTGTTTAAACCTATCAAGAAATCCTGAAGTCCCATCTGTATGGAACTCCATCCCTTATCCATATGGAGCACATGCCTAGGGTGGTGTTCATCCTATCTCTTACCTCTTTTACCAGGGGGACAAGGGCCCCAGGTGCTCTCCTATAGGCGCATGACACGTGGCCCTATGTCCAAGTGTCTAGGGTCAACTATTGACCTATGTCCAAAAATAGGAATTAGTAGGTGATAGAAATTGGCAAGTATTGTCTTAAATCCATCTAATGAATTAAGATAACTATTTTTTGATCTGGATAAGTTTTAGTCAAACTAAGATAAGGTTCCTCAGCGAGTCCAAACTAATTTGGCTTAGCCGAGATGAACCAAAATGATTACAAAAAGAGAATGTTAGGCTAAATCGTGTGTTAGCATAATTTTCTTGAACCTAATCTGATCTAATTCAAATCAATTAAATTAGATTAATCTAATTGATGACATCCAAACTTAAATCCTTATTTGTGTGATCTAGTTAGGTTCAGTTCTGTATGGTAATAAGATATATCACGGTCTCTATCATCGACATCATCGAAACATCTTTCGATGGATCAGAACTTTTTTGATTCATACAATTAGAATGATTGATCATCTAAATCATTCTAATTGCTTCCAAAATCTACCAGTGATATCTAGTGGCAATCCATCAGAATCGAATGCAAATCTTTTGATGCAACTATCTGTGTGATTGAGTTCTTCTATCTTGAGTTTCGATTGGATTAGGATTAAGGTGAACTCGTCAAACCCAATATCCGTTAATACAGCAAAATAGATTTTTAGTGATGTAAATATTTATGATAAAATAATTTATGTTGCAAATATGATTATTAGCGATAAAAAAATATTTTCATCATAAAAAAAATTATTAATGATGAAAAAAAAAATTCATCGCTAATAATTTATTATTTATGATGAATTTTTTTTTATCACAAATAATAAATATTACCAATGAAAAATTTGTATCATTAATAAATGATATTTAATAATTTTTTTCTTAACAAAAATGTTAGATTATTAGCGATGAAAACTTTTCATCGCTAATAATTGATTATTTATGATGGAAAAGATAGTTACATCATAAATAATTAATTATTAGCAATGAAAAATTTTCATCACTAATAATCTTTCTTTAATAAATATTTTTAAAAAAATTAAATGATAGATTATTAATGATGAAAATTTTTTGTTGCTAATAATCAATTATTTATGATGGAAAAGATAGTTGCATCATAAATAATTGATTATTAGAGATGAAAAATTTTCATCGCTAATAATCTTCCATTAATAAATATTTTTTAAAAAATTAAATGATCGATTATTAGCAACAAAAATTTTTTATTGCTAATAATCAATTATTTATGATGGAAAAGATAGTTGCATCGTAAATAATTGATTATTAGCGATGAAAAATTTTCATCATTAATAATCTTCCATTAATAAATACTTTTTAAAAAATTAAATGATAGATTATTAGTGATGAAAACTTTTTGCTACTAATAATCAATTATTTGCGATGAAAAAGAGAGTTGCATCAAATAATTTATTATTAGCGATGGAAAATTTATGTCACTAATAATCTTTCATTAATAAATACTTTTAAAAAAAATTAAATGATAGATTATTAGTGACAAAAATTTTTCATCACTAATAATCAATTATTTATGATGTAACTATCTTTTCCATCATAAATAATTGATTATTAGCGATGAAAAATATCCATCACTAATAAGCTACCTTTAATAATTTTTTAAAAAAATAAAATGATAGATTATTCATGATAAAAATGTTTCATCACTAATGATTAATTATTTGCAACGTAAATTCTATTTACATCATAAATAGTAATATTAATAGTGGAAAATTTTCATTGCTAATATTCCATTGCAAATAAGTCGATCAATTTTAAATTATAAAAATTATGAACTCCTTTAAAAATAAAAAATCAAAAAAATATGGCATGTAGGATCAATGCGACTGGGTCAAGGAGTCCGACCGCAACTGCTATTAGCTCGCCCGCAAGCAAAACAAGTATATTTTTTATAATTTTTTAAAAATTAGTATTCTTTTAAAATTTTTTTTGAATATTATATAATTTTATAATTTAAATATTATCTTCATCATTCATTATTTAAGTAGTTATCATCCAAGCACCATCATAAAATATTACCTCGATCTAATAGCTCTAGCTATGTAGATCGATAAAATTTGATTTCAATGGTCAAGAGCGATCATATGATGATCTGATAGATAGAAACAATCGATGAAATCAAAAACTTACAACAATGATCTCTATAATATTTTTAGAATACTATTAAAATTTTACTTCAATCAGATATAATTATGATAGTCAATTTAGCATAGGATGATTTGGATCGTTAATTAAAACATGGGTGATCAAGAGGTCAAACGATGTCCGATTATAAGATAATTTATTAACAAATGATCTTTGCTGATATTTGAATTATCTGTATGGTGGTGATCATAAAACCTAAACTTCGTGTATATGAATCATCCATGTTATGTACATTTTACAATAGCATAAGTATAATTGCTTAGAAATCTTAAGAATGCGTATCAAGAGACATGTAGTTTTAGATAGTTTATATACATGTGATTTGCATTTTACCATCACCATCATAAAAATGATCAAACTATTAGTAAAGATCATTTATCTTAAAAAATAATCTAATAATCACACCCCAATTAGCATTTTAATCACTCATTTTTTATTTAACGGTTCAAATCATCATCCCATGTTAAATTGACTATTATAATTATGTCCGATTGAAGTAAAATTTTGCTAGTGTGCTAGAAATATCACAGAGATCATCGATGTAAATTTGTGAACTGATCGATGATTTTCATCTATCAGATCATCATGTGATCATTCGTGACCATCGAAATTATTTTTTGTTGATCTACATAGCAGGTGCAACCTAATCAAGGGGATATTTTATGATGGTGCTTTCACGGTAATTACTTAAATATGAATGGTGATGATAGATGTTAAAATTTAAAATTGCATGTAATATTTAGGAAAAAAAATAAAATTTTAAAATGATACTAATTCTTTCAAAAATGGAAAAAAATTAATTTGCTTGTGGGGTATTTAATAGTGAATGCACTCACACCCATAACCCCATCGCATTAGTAAAATATGGCAATTTTTTTTTTTATTTTTCAAAATAGTTCATATTTTTTTAAAAAAATTAGTTATTTGCGATGAATTATTAGTGATGAAAATAATAAGTCACTAAAAATTAGTTATTTATGATGAATAATTATTGTCATTATAAATAATGAGCTATTAGCAATGAAATATTATTTTCATCACCAATAATTTATTTTATTATTTTTGGAGAGGAAAAAAATTTAGTAAAATATTTGGTGGAAATCATTAGCGATGAAATTATTTACGATGATAAATTTCATTCCAAATAATTAATATTAGTGATGAATTTTTTATTTTTATCATAAATAATATTTTTAGCGATGAAAGTTTCATCGTCAATAATTTCATCACTAATAATCTTTAAATATCCCAACCCACTCCCGTAAAACCCACTTCGGCTCGTCTCCCTCTCTCTCCCCCTCCTCCCAGGCTTCCATCGGTCGGCGATCACCTTTTCTATTTTCATTGTCATTGTCATCGTTGTTGTCGCCACCGTTGACGTTGCTATTGCCACCACCATTGCCACCACTGTTGTTACCACCGTTGCCCTCGCTGCTGTGTATTTCTGGTCGATCGATCATCGATGAAGGTAAAAACTTGCCGACCGTGGATTAGATTTTATTTTTTTAATTATTCTTTCGGTCTAGAGGGTGGTGACATGCGTGTTGCCATGCGGTGGCCGATGGCGGATGCCAGTTGTGGATGGTAGGTGCCTACTTTCGTGTGTGGTAGTTGATGGCCCTGGTGAAGGCCATTGGTGGTGGGAGGCAGAGGGCTGGCACCGTAGGGGCTATGGGGTCGCTAGGGGTGGGGCGCCAGGGGGGCCACGATGGTCGGGTGGGGGGTAGTTGGGGTGCATGGGGCATGGAGGGGTGCGTGGTGGCTAGTGTTGTCTCGGGTGGGCAGTCATGGATGGTGGGCGATGGAGGGGAGCTGTAGGGTGTTGGGGGGCCGCAATGGCAGATACGTGGATGGTGCAGGGCTGGAGGGTTGGGACGAGGAACATGACGGTCGATGGGGGCTAGATGGGGGTGCATGGGGCATGGAGGCGCGGCGGTGATGGCTCGATCGGTGGGGAGCCGTGAGTGGTGGGCATTGAAGGGGCGGCGCAGGGGCTAGGGGGTCGGGGGGGCTACGATGGGTCGGGGTGCGGCATTAGGGTACTAATAATCATAATAAAATAATAAAAATAATAGTAATAAAATAATAATAATAATATTAATATTAATAGTAATAATAGTAGTAGTAGAAATAATTAATAAAAATAATAATAACTATAATAATAAGAATAATAATAGTATTAGTATTAATAATTAATAAAAATACTAATATTAATAATATTTAAATAAAAAATAGTAATAATAGTATTTTTAATAATTGGAATAATTAGTTTTTTAATTATATTTTTATGTTTTTACTTGTTATAGTTTAATTTTATTATTTGTTTAGTTCCTGTATTCTATGTTGATGATGATTTATTATTTTAATTTTAATAAACTGAATGTTTTAATTTCTAATGCATATAAAATATCTGGTTTGGGATTCGGATTGAGTTTCGATCAAGAATATGAGTTGAGATCTTAGTCTGGGATTTGGATCATGATCCAGGTCGGATCTCGATCTAGGATTCAAATCGAGTTCCAATCAAGAATGAGTCGAGATTCTATTTGGGATTCGGGCCATGATCCGGATTGGATCTCCATCTTGGATCCTATTTGGTAATTATATTATGCATGCAATCATGTAACCTTAGACTCCTATTCAAGAGTCAATCATAGGATCCCCAAAATGGACTCTATGAATGGCTCTTGGATGCCCCAATTTGGGTAGTTAAAAAATGCTTCAATATTTTATTGTTGTCATCATGTTCTAAGTTTTGTTATGGAAAACTCCATCGTAGTTATTTCATTCATTCTCTGGGTACATATTAGATGTGGTTAAAATATGATCCATCTATATCGTGTACTTGGAGAACTGTAGGGAGATGCTACCAAATTTTTTTCTCGGATATGGAACAAAGAACAAAGCTATGGCAAGAATAAAAGTGATCCATTTTTGAAAGGGATAGGACCATACCTATTAGGAAGGAGTTGGTGGAGTTAGGATTCATGAATCATTATTCTTTATTATCAGATGGATATTGATAAAAGTTGGATGAACTTCAGGGGTATTTTTTTGCCTGAATATCGAAAAGGTGTTCGAGATTTTATTGAATTTGTATGGTGTAAGGCTAATAGTGCTAATCGGATAAAGTGTCCATGTAAAAGATGTGTCAATATGGTGTATCATCACATATTACTTATTAAGAAGCATCTGCTACGTTTTGGTATGGATAAGAAGTATACTTGCTGGATATAGCATGGAGAGGGTGATCCTAATGAAGTTGTGTATGACGATGATGATATTGAAGATGATATTAATACTGCTAAACCTATCGAACATGGTGGTATAGGTTCGCTACTGGATGATTTACATCAAGGTGTTAGCTCAAATGTCCCCATGAGTGCTAGTGAATCTCAAGGTAGTTCTGATCATGAATACAATATTAATGAGATAGAAGGGATTTCAGAATAGTTTGCAAAGCTTGTTCGAGAAGCACGAGAGCCACTTTACCTAAATTGCATGAAGTTCTCCAAGTTAAGAGTTTTTGATAATATTGCTTCATATTAAAACTGTAAACCGATGGAGTCAAAAGTCTTTTAATCAAAATTTAGCATTGATTAAAGCAGCTTTTCTTGATGGATCGCCACTTTCGAAATCATATACTGAAGCAAAAATGTATATGCGAGAATTGGGACTTGGCTATATTCCTATACATGCCTACAAAAATGATTGTATATTAATTAAATATATACTTTAAAGATTGCAAGTATGGCATCAAGAGGGATACGATGACGTTCGACTTCCCAGCTTACCCCTGAGCCTTCTCCCATTTTCACTACTGCACCATTGGAGTCACCGAAGGGCCCTATATAGGGGGATCCGACTGAGGTAGGTTCAAGTGATCAAGTGGGCCTGAGTGATAATTTAATTTTTTTACATTATAAAATTTGATTTTAATTTATCTATTAGGTTAATAGATGGCTAATATACAAATAATTTATTCATTATTTTTTCAGGCCATTCTACTTCGATGGTGAGGCGAGGGTGAGGTCCGTCGAAGATCCTCGCCCTTGAGCATTGGAGATGCGAGCACAAGGGACAGTGTCTCCACATCGAGATTCCGCCAGGCTATGCCAGACCTATTAAGGGATGGTGTGAGCCATGGCAGACTAAGCTGGGCATCATTTGCCATAGCTATTTCCCGACGACAATCTTCGATTGGTGTCAGATTACACTATCTCAAAGGAAGGTCTTCTATAGCAACTTACAGATATAATAATATTTATTTAAATATTTAATTAGCACCATATTCTTATAATATTTGTTATTCGTAGGCTATTTTTGACATTATTGATTTTGAGCACGATCGTGTATGGCGAGCTATAGATGATCATTTATGCTCATATTTCAAGGAGTATCGGCATCGCATTCATTGCCACCAGTATGCTGTAGTGCATGACCAGGAGGGGAAGACAGCATGATAGTGGCCATATGACAGCATCACTATGGAGGACTAGGATGTCATATGCTGCACGTACGATGATTCGGCATATCAGATAACTTCTTCTTATTTAGAATTTAATAACTAAATATTATTTATTTTTAAATTTAGTTATTTATTGATTAATTTGAATGTTAACTATGCAGGATCGATGTGCCAAGAATGTCGCAAATTGGGTGAGATAGACAGTCTAGCATTATGGGGGTTTGAGGCCATTCGCTCGTCATATGGAGCAGATGGTAAGTAATTTCTATTTATCATATATTAACTTTTTAACTATTTAATTTTTTAATTAATTATTTTTAAATTGTAGAGAGATGTAGAGAGTGGCAAGCTTCCTGGTAGGATCGATATCTACCAGTAAACACATCAGCGATGATCAAGAGGCTGAACGATCGGGAGCTAGGAGCTTTATGTAAGTTTTTCTAACTATTTGTGTAATTGCATTTTGATTTTAAATATAAACATAGAATAGCTATAAATTAAATTTTCAGGATCGTATGATAGATCTTAGATCCCAGCCTATCCTAGAAGGCTCGATCGCATCCATAGATGATAAGATCTGTGATTGGATGCTTGGTACGAGACCCTATTATGTTAGGAGGTTTGGGCATGGGATTAGAGCTCCTCCATCTTCACGTCCGTCCAGGGCTAATATCCATGCTGCCTATGATGTTCGGCTGGTAGAGATATAGAGATAGACTGCTGAGGATCGATAATGGGCTACTGATTTGAGTGCATGCATCGATGAGTACTAACTATTCCAAATGCAGATGATGGAGTGGATGGCACAGATGGAGTAGATGATGCACATGATGAGGTAGCAGCAGACCAGTTTGAGCTTTTCTGAGCGCTCTCCTCCTTCTTCGACCCATTCCCCTTCTTCAGATATTATCGGTGCTTGATGGTCGGCTACCTATTTCTGTATATTTTTATTTTGGATATTTTGTATTTACAAAAAAAATATTTTTTATAATTAAATTTTTATGTAATGAAAAATAAAATTTATTTATGGATGAATGAAATGATGACATTTATTTATGTCTATTTATGAATGAATGAAATGATGACATTTATTTATGAATTTTTTATTTCATTTTTTTAAAATTAAAAAATAATATAAAAATATTTTTTATTTTTAAAAAATTATTTATGATGTAATTATTTATGTTGAAAAATTTTTATTATAGATAATTGATTATTTGCGATAGAAAATTTTCATCATAGATAACTAATTATCTATGATGAAATTATTTCTATTTTAGATCATGAACTATCTGTAATGGAAATTTTTTGTCGCAGATAATCAACTATCTACGATAAAAATTTTCCATCATAGATAATCATTATCTACGATGGAATTATTTTCATCATAAATAATTTTTTATCTATGATGAAAATCTTTCATCGATAAAAATATTATTTATGATGGAAAAAAAATTATTTCCATCATAAATAATTTCATTGTAGAAAAGGCGATGAATGTAGAAATTTTTTACCAATGAAAAGTAATCATCGTAAACAATTATTATTAGCGACAAAAAGAAAATTTCATCATTAATAATTATCTACGATCCCATCTTTTACAACTAAGAATTACCGACAAAAATTTCATCACTAATAATTATTTGCGACAAAAATTGATTATCAGCAACGAAAATTTTATGTCGCTAAAAATCTATTTTGTTGTAGTGCGTCATATGAATTAATCATTCGATTCGAGTTTGATGTGAAATCCTAATAGAAACTCTTTCAATCATCTTCACTCTACCATGGCCATGGGCTTAAGAACTTAATTTCATGATTATCATAGGACAGCTCCTCATCTACTGAGGTAGATAGATCCCCTATTAGTACAATCTAATTCCTACAATGAACATGCTATAGCCAACATACACCTCAGGATTTTGAATGGCTAGGAGATTGAGTTATGGTATAGTCAAACTATAACACCTTCAAGGTGAACTATTAATGCACCTCAGGTCAATGAACCAGACACATCACTGCAGCATCGAGCTAGTCATCGATAAGAAGATAGACTTTCTTATGACTGCTCGAGGTGGTCACATTCAGTACTCTCATTCTCTAACGAGTACCTATACTCTAACTTCGGTGTCTCTACACCGTAGACTCAAGACACATCTATCCTAAGAAAGTGATCGTACACCAACCTTCCGGATCAATCACCATCCTCGTGATGATCCTACGATCGGAAGTAGTTTATGAGTTAATTATGAAAATTCATGTCTTAAATTATCAACTCTTGAAAATATGAATTGTCATTACCATTAACTTAAAGAAGGTATCACAGATACTTTAGATACACACTATGATAGAAAATAACCTATTTATTAATTTACAATCAAAATTATAAAATTATCCTTAGAAGTGTATTACAAGTGTCAGCCAATCTGGCTTCCAGGGCACAAATCTAACAGTAGGGAGGGGACATCTTCCGTTTGCCCAGGTTGTTTGCATCCCTGATTCCTCTTTGTGGATTTCCACGATCATGCGAGATTGGTGTGTTGAAGAGTTACAGGCCTCGATAGCATTTGAGGAGGAGGTCACCAATGCTGGCGCCACTGCTTTTGTCTAGGGTTTCGAAGACTGTAAGGCCCGCCTAAGAAAGATGATGCCTCAGCTGAATTTTTGCTATCTTCATTTGGGCAACAGCGATGAGGTGGTGTTTGCCTTCTCTTTAGACAAGGAGTGAATGATTGTCTATCTTTTATACTTGTGTCCTCTTTCTCTTCCTTTTCTTCTCTTTTTTCTCTTTTTTTCTTACTCTCTCTCTCTCATTTTTCTTTTTCCTTTTTTTTGCAGCAGTGTTTGAAATACCACCTTTGTAAATATCCTAATATCAATGAATAGCAATTATAATTTATCTCATCGCATGCCTATCTATCTATGTGTGGAGTTTGGTTAACTGAGGGATGACTTTGATCAATCAAAGTTCATTTATTTGAGGTCGATCAAAGGCTTCTTCCAACGTTATGTCAATCAATGATCGTGTTGTTGAAAGTCAATCAAAGACTCCATATGCATTAGGCCGATCAAAGGCCCTAGGGGAGATAACCCTAGATGTATAGAAGTCTTTGGCCTGGGTCTGCATAATTTTAGGACGACATCCCATCAGTCATTATTTTAAGGTTTCAACCCTGATTGAGATATTCTCAAAGGATTGATCCACCCGTCTACTCACTGAGTTTAGGCTCATGCCCGAATGCCTCATGGTTGACTTTGATCAATCAAAGTTCATTTATTTGAGGTCGATCAAAGGCTTCTTCCAACGTTATGTCAATCAATGATCGTGTTGTTGAAAGTCAATCAAAGACTCCATATGCATTAGGCCGATCAAAGGCCCTAGGGGAGATAACCCTAGATGTATAGAAGTCTTTGGCCTGGGTCTGCATAATTTTAGGACGACATCCCATCAGTCATTATTTTAAGGTTTCAACCCTGATTGAGATATTCTCAAAGGATTGATCCACCCGTCTACTCACTGAGTTTAGGCTCATGCCCGAATGCCTCATGGTTGTCGTCGGGCTTCTTCTGATCATGCTAATTGAAGTCCCATCCATATTCAAAATATCTTGGGGACGTGGGCTGTCAACCGTATGTGTTCCCAGTGGCATTTAATGCATATTTTTTAATGGCAATATCATCTGGGAGGAGCATTTAATGCCCATCATTTTTTGATGGTGATATTATCTGGGGAAGGAGGTCTGCCTCCCCGATTCTCATTGGTGTAGTCTGCCATGCCTCTCCCATGGCAATACTTATTGCATTGTGGATTAGTATTGTGGGCAGTGCCGGATTTGTAGGTGCCTATAAAAGGGAGTCCTGGGTGCCATGGTGTTGACCTCCAAGGATTGATTTTGATGAGTAACAAAATACTTGAGTATATGTTTGGACTAATGAACTACTTGAGATCATGTTTCAGGATGAATTGTAGAGTATAAATCCAAAAAAACTGCATTTGAGAATCTATAAGAGGATGTTGGAAGCTTTTGAAGCATGGAACACACCCAAAACAAGGCTTAAAGAAGGTATTTCAAGATTAAAATTGAAGAGAAAGTAAATTGGACAAAGCAAAAAATTTCAGCAGGAAAGACCTCGAGTCGACCCTTGAAGATGGCTATTCAGCTCGAGCTAAAATAGGACAAAAAAGAAGTTTGGCATGTAAATATTTCAACTAGCATGCTCTCGAATCGACTGATGTTTGAGCTCGAGTCGACTCAAGTGAATAGTGGCACAAAAATAATTTTTTAAAGTAGAAAAATGTATCAGATCGAGCAGAGGGTCAAGTCGACACGAGTTCCTTGAGTCGAAGTCTCAAGAAAATATAGAGAATATGATTTTCAGGATAAAATTTGAGATAGTCTTGAGCAGAAGGCCGAGTCGACTTGAGTTCCTCGAGTCAAGATCTCAGATAAATACAGAGAGTATAATTTTTTGAATAGGATCGTTGAGTTGACTCGAGGAAAATGATGAGTCGACTCAAGCTCCAATGGCTTATTTTCTGTAGAATGTTTAGAACTATGTAGATTGCTTCTAAATGGTCAAATTCATTCTTTCAATGGTCAAAAACCTTCCTCCAGCTACCAAATGTTGGAATAAAACTACAAAACATCTGAAAGAAGGGATTTGACAATCCAATCATCGAGAGCAATCATAAGTGAAGTGAAAAATGCCAAATAGCATTCAAAAGAGAGGATTCCACTCCCAACAAAAAGAAACATCAAATCAAAAGATTTTATTCAGCAAGAAGACAAGCTCATAAGCTCAAAAGCATTCATCAAAGAAGATTTCAAAAGCTTCATCGACCTACTCGCTCATCAAAGGAGCTTTGTGTTTATTTTTGTTATTCAATTTTTGTATTACTTGTAACTTAGCTTCAATAGGAATTTGAAGCTAAGGGAATGGTCTATCCGAGCCAAAAAATTGGATTATAAGCCAAGGGTTGGCTTAGAATTTGGTTGTGGTTGGTGATCTAGTGTAAAACCAACTAGATTTTGGATAGTGAACTTTGAAAAACTATCTGGCAGTAATTTTGGAGAGATTATAGTAAAAATTCCAAGTGGATCTTGAGGAGTAGACATAGGTGCAAGGGGCACCAAACCACTATAAATCTCTTTTATTTTTGATTGCTTTGCTTCTTACTTTCCATTGCATTTACATTTCTGCATACTTATATACATTAAATTTGAGCTAACTTCAACATCTCACTAGTTTTCAAAAATAGCACATAACTTATTTAAATTTTGAAAAACTCAATTCACCCCTTTTGCCCCTCTTGGGTTATCTTACTGGACAACAAGTTGTATTAGAGCCTGGTACTCACTTCATTTGATTTAACAATCAGGAGTTAAGATCAATGGCAAACCAAATGAGTGCATCCCTTGCCGAGGGGCAATCGACCAACTATCCACTCTTGTTCAATGAAATAAATTACACTTATTGGAAAGCACGCATGCACATTTACATTCGAGCACTAGATTATCAACTTTGAAGAGTGATAATCAAAGGCCCATACACTCCCATAATTAAAGTAAAGGGTAAAGAATTTTCCAAACCCAAAGAGGATTGGGATGAGTATAACATGAGAATGATAGAATTAAATACTAAGGCCATGAATGTCTTATATTGTGCACTAGACCCTAATAAATTTAATAGAATTTCTACATGTGCTTCAGCTAAGGAGATTTGGGATAGATTAAAGGTTACCTATGAGGGGGTTAGAGGTTACCAATGAGGATACCAATCAAGTGAAGGAGTCTAAAATAAACATACTTGTGCACAAATATGAATTATTTAAAATAAAAACTAATGAATTAACTTTTAAAATATTTACTAGATTTATCGATATTATTATTGATTTGAAAAGCTTAGAAAAATCTTATACTAATAGTGAGATTGTTTGTAAAATTCTTAGATCACTTTCAAAAGCTTGGAAAGCAAAAGTCACCGCCATTCAAGAAGCCAAGGACCTCAATAAGCTACCATTGAAAGAACTTCTTTGGTCACTAATGACTTATGAATTGAATATGAGATAAAATATGGAGGAAGAAATCAAAAAGAAGAAAACCATCGCTCTTAAGGTCACTACTTTCAAGAGTGATGAAAGTGAAGAGTCCAATGAAGAAGAGGAAGAAGAAGACTTAGCCTTAATTGCAAGAAAGTTCAAAAGGTTCATGAGAAAGAAGAAGCGAGGATTCAAGAAGAAAACTTTCAAAGGTGAGCCAAGTAAGAAAAAGAAGAAGGAAAAAGAGAAGGAACCATCAATTTACTTTAAATGCAAGAAATTTGACCATTTTAGAATGAACTGTTCTCTTCTCAAGAAATTATCAACAAAGTTCAAGCAGAAGGTGATGATGGCCACTTGGAGCGGTAGTGAGGATTCTAGCTCTGAAGAAGAATCATAAGAAGTGGCCAATCTTTGCTTAATTGCTCATCATGAGGAGGTAAATGCAGAAAACTCTTCAGATTTTATATTTGATGAGTTACAGGATGCTTTTTCTGAGCTTATGACTAAATATAGAAAAGTTACTTTGAAAAATAAAGATTTGAAAAAGCAAAATTTAGGGCTTACTCATGAAAAGAAAAAAATTTCTAAAAAACTAAATTTGCTAACTCATGAAAATCAGAAATTGAATGATGAATTAACAAAAATCAAACCATTTGTAGAATAATTTACTTATAACTTTAAAAAATTAAATATGCTATTAAATGAATAAAGAGCTATTTTTAGCAAGGCAGGATTAGGATACAAACCTCATAAGAAGCAAAAATTATTAAAAAATCTATTTGTTAAAGCTTTATCAAATTCTTCCTCAAACTTCTCATGTTATTGTTATGAAAAAATTGATCATAAATCTTATACATGTGATTTCAAAATATTAAATGAAAAAATGGTTAAAATGATTTAAGTTCCAAAAGATGACTTGGGTAGGAGTACTAACCCCAAAGGATCCAAGATGACTTGGGTACCTAAAAACATAACTTGATTTCGTTGTGTAGGAGTATTTTATAGCTCGAAAGAAGAAAAGACTTTGGTATCTTGATAGTAGTTATTCAAGGCATATGATGGGTGACAAATCTCAATTAGTCACTTTTGAACCTAAAGATGGAAGAGTAGTTACATTTGGACATAATGGAAAAGGATGTATCATTGATATTGGTAACATTTGTATCACTCCTTCCACCTCTATTTAAAATGTATTATGAGTTGATGAATTAAAGTATAACTTACCTAGCATTAGCCAATTTGTGATAAAGGATTTAAGGTTACATTTGAATCTTTATGATGCATAGTTTCTAGTCCTAATGACAATGGTATCATACTCATTGAATATAGACATAACTATATCTACATGGTGGATCTAGATGATTTACACATGAAGAATGATCAATGTTTTATCACAATGAATGCCAAAGTTAATGAAACTAGTTGGTTATGGCATTGTAGATTGGGTTATGCAAGTATGGATCTACTTTCAAAATTAATCAAGAAAGATCTAGTAAAAGGATTAGCAAAATTAAATTTTGAAAAGAATCGTATATGTGATGCATATCAATTTGGAAAACAAACTAGGAACTCATTTAAACCAAAAGAAATGATTGCAACATCTAGACCCTTAAAGTTGCTTCACATGGATCTATTTGGACCCACAAGAACCACTGGTCGAGAAGGTAAAAAGTATGGACTTGTAATTATGGATGACTATTCAAGATTCACTTGGATAATGTTTTTAGCACAAAAAGATGAAGCCTTTAATGCTTTTTTTAAATCTTATCACAAAGTTTTAAATGAAAAGAATACATCAATTATATGCATGCATAGCAATCATGGAATCAAATTTGAAAATTAGCACTTTGAAAGTTTTTGTAATAAAAAAGAAATTGATTATAAATTTTCTACACCTAAGAACCCCTAACAAAATGGAGTAGTAGGAAAAAAATTGCACATTAGAAAAAATGGCACGAACTATGTTATGTGAAAGTAATTTACCTAGATACTTTTGGGCTGAGGCTATAAACACTACATGTTATATATTAAATCCTATTTTAATAAGGCCTATTTTAAAGAAAACTTCAGATGAGCATTGGAAAGATAGAAAATCAAATATCAATTACTTTCATGTTTTTGGGTGTAAGTACTTCATACTTAATAATGGAAAAGATAACTTGAAAAAATTTGATACCAAGTCAGATGAAGAAATTTTCTTGGGATACTTCTCATCTAGTAAGGCATATGGAGTCTTCAACAAGAGAACTCTCATTGCTGAAGAATCTATTTATGTTATCTTTGATGAATATAATGATAAGTCTTCTAAAAAAAAGGATGCTTTGGATGAGGATGTAGGTGATCTTCCTGACAAGATGGACAATCTCATACTATAAGATGCTTCCATTCAAAACAATGAAGAAGAAAAGAAAAATGAAGAGCCCACTCCTAGCCCAAGAGAAGAATTACCAAAAGAATGGAGGTATGCACATGGCCATCCTAAAAATCTAATAATCGGTGATCCATCACAAGAGGTAAGAATCTGATCCTACCTTAGAAATATTAATAACTATTTAGCCTTTGTATCATAAATTAAACCTAAAATAATAGAAGAAGCTGACAATGATCTATATTAGATTAATGTTATGCAACAATGATTAAATCAATTCGAAACAAATAAGGATTGGACTTTAGTTGATAGACCCAATGACTATACAATAACTAGAACTCAATGGGTATATAGAAATAAACTAGATGAGCATGGCACCATTGTTAGGAATAAAGCTAGTGGTGGCAAAAGGATACAACTAAAAGGAAGGCATTGATTTTGATGAAACTTTTGCTTCAGTAACTAAATTAGAAGCAATTAGATTATTGCATGCATTTGCATATTTTATGAACTTTAAATTATATCAAATAGATGTAAAAAGTGCATTTCTTAATAGTTATATAGCTGAAGAGATGTATATTGAACAACCACCTGGCATTGAAAATCATACATTTCCAAATCATATATTTAAATTATATAAGGCCTTATATGGGTTAAAATAAGCTCCACATGCATGGTATGAGAGATTAAGTAAATTCTTGCTAGATAATGAATTTACTAAGAAAAATATTGATAAAACTTTATTCTTAAAAAGAAAAGATGACAATCTATTAGTAGTACAAATCTATATGGATGATATCATTTTTGATGCTACAAATGAATCTCTTTGTCAAGAATTTGCTAAGCTTATGCAAGGTAAGCTTGAGATGAGCATGATGGGAGAGCTAAATTTCTTCCTCGAACTCCAAATCAAGAAAAATAAAGAAGTAATCTCTATTAACCAAATGAAGTACACAAGAGAGATACTTAGAAAGTTTAGAATGGAGAACTCGAGATCAACTGGCACACCAATGAGTACATCTTACAAACTTGACAAAGATAAAAAAGATAAGAAAATAGATACTAAATTATATAGAGGTATGATAGGCTCACTTCTTTATCTTACTGTAAGTAGACTAGATATAGTATTCAGTATATGCATATATGCTAGATATCAATCAGATCCTAGAGAATCTCATATGCTTGCTATTAAAAGAATCTTTAGATACCTATCTAGAACAATCAATGTAGGATTATGGTACGATAGATCTTCTCAATATGAATTAATAGGATACTCTGATGTTGATTTTGTTGGATGTAAACTTAATAGAAAAAACACTAATGGTATATGTCAATTTATTAAAGTTAATTTAATTTCATGGTTTAGCAAAAAATAAAATTCAATAGCATTATCTATGGTCGAGGTCGAATATATTGCTGCTAGAAGTTGTTGTGCTCAAATCATACGGATCAAACAACAACTTGAAGACTTTGGTTTCAAACATAACAAAATTTCAATAAGATGTGATAACCACTACTACAAAAAAGGGCAATAGCAATAGTTTATAACCACTGTCGTAGTCCAAAAAACTACTACCATAGGCTATGACAGCGATTTTCTAACTGCTGCTACTGTAGCCATCGCCGTAGCTCTATTGCAGTGGTTGTTAGAACCACTGCCAAAGATGGCCTATTACAGTAGTTTATAAATCACTGCAAGAGATCGACCTATCACAACGGTTATGTAACCGCTGCTATAGATATCCTATGGCAGTGGTTACATAACTACTGCCATAGGTTCTATGACAGTGATTTCAAAAATCGCTACCATAGTAAGCACTACCAAAGGCCATTTTTATAGTAGTTAACACAAGTGCAATTAACTTAACAAAAAATCCAATTCAACATTCAAGATCTAAACATATTAAAATAAGGCATCATTTTATAAGAGATCATTTATAAAATAATGATGTGGTACTTGAATTTATTTATACTGACAAATAATTAGCTGATATATTCACAAAATCTTTTAATGAAGAAAGATTCAGCATTATTAAAAGAGAATTAGAGCTTTGCTATCAACCAGAATAAATCTCATTTTTATAACTCAAAGTAAGTCAAATTAAATTCAAAAAAAATAAATTTTCAATGCATAATCAATTATCAATATTAAAGAAAATAGCTAAATTTTATTTAAATAATGAATTTCCACTAGAACTATAAAAAATTTTAGAACTCATGCTTGAGTCAACTCGAGCAACTCATACAAAATCATGAGTCGACTCGAAGGCTAGGGCCACAGGTGATTAAAATGGATCCGTGACTATTTGTGATGCCTTAGAACCCCTTCAAAATATCGAGCAAAGGGTCCCTCGTCGCCCCGAACTCCCTCAAATAGTGTCTTCATGAATCTTTGCCCTTCATCTCCCTAGATTTGTTGGATTTGTTGGAACTAGATCTAGGATTTTAGGACTAGATCTTGAAACTTTTTCAAGATCAGGCAGCGAAAGATAAAAATTAATCAAAATTAATTTTAAATATCAAAAAAATATCTTAGATCTAAGATCTATTATATGATCATGGCATATTATTAAATCAAAAATTAAAATTTAAAGAAGGAACTGAAACATGTTGATCACATCAACATGTATATACACTATATCTAATGTAGGTATGAAAATAATATATCAGATCTATTACATATGCAAGTTAGATGTTCTAACTTATTGATCTAGACTTAAGAATGAAGTTGTGAGATGCACATGCATCCGACCTCTAGGAGTCATCCATACGAGTCCACGATCACGATCAGAAGTCCTGATGCAGGAAATCAGCACAGTATGCTAGTACTGTGCTCATCCTTCTTTGATGGTCGATCAGATGCCTCCTTCTTCTGAATTTGAACTCTTCCAAAGAGGAGAAGGAGAAGAGGAGATTTAAGATATGAGATGCTCCTAGAAAACTAAAAGAAAGAGGAAGGGAAGAGGTGAGCACAGCAACCCTAGAAGAAGACCCTCTTCTTCTTCTCTTTGCTCTCACCTAGACACCTAGGTTGGTGTCTATGGAACCCCAATGCCCAAGGACTCTCTCCTTGATTTTCACCCACCCCAAAGAACTCTTAATGGTCTATTTTTTATAAAAATTTTAGGCCAAAATTCATCCTAGATATATAAAAAAAGAGGAGTCCTTGTCTAGGTCAAAAACTAGACAAGGAAAGACCAAAAAGTGCAAGTCAAGGGGCTTGGGCTTCCTCTCTAGAATTTTTGGCATGGGACCAGAAGGAAATGTCATCCAAAATGTTCTTTTTTTTATCAAAAATATTAGAGAAAAAATAGGGAGGAGGGCGACACAAAAGGGAGGAAGAGTTTTGGTTTTTCAAAACACTATCTCATAGGATTTGAAACCAAAACAAATTTCCATCTTTGACTTGGTCCACCACTTAATTTACTTATGAGAAAGAGAGGAGAGGAAGATGTGCATGAGAAGCCTGGGTGAAAGGTATTTGTCATACAAAGTAAGAGAGAAAGAAGGGCGTGGGGCATGAGGGGCTAAGGTGGCGCAAGGTGGAATCCTAGTCTTACTAGGATTCCATATATAACTTCGTCAAAGTGGTTTCTCAAATCAAATTAAATCATAACTAAATTAACCAAATTAAATTAAACCCTAACCCAACTAAGAATTAAATTAAATTAAATTAAATTTTAATTTAATTTTTAATCAAATTAGAAAATTGGGTTGACCTGAGTAGTTTTTTCTTGCACTTGGCTTATCTAATAAGCCAATTGGACTTGATCCAATCAAGCTCAAACTAAATATAATTAAATTATATTTAATTAGACTTAATCTCAATCCTCTAGCTTAATCAAATTATGTTAATTAGCAATCTAATTACTAATCGATCCTCCTATAATACTTGCACTAGGTTAAATATCAATCATATTGATCATTTAACCGTAGAATTATTCATAATCTCATGAGCTCTAATGTGTGTGACAGCATAGGTTTGAACCTAAGCCGATAGCATAAGAATAGATTTCTATATCAATTGAAGTAACCATCTAGCAATGGTATCCGATGGCCGGATAGGTCGAATGTTTATAACAACATCCTTAGAATCCATGTGGATATAGTTTCCATATAATTCATCTCCTTAACCAAAATGCTCGTAGGACACCTCAGAGTTCAACAGTCAACTCTGATCAGGTTGTTAATATTATATTTTAAAATATTAAATCCACCTAATAGATTATCCTGACCAAGGTTTTGCTATATTGAAATACAGTGATACATTTTTCTCCAAATCTTAGAGTGGTCAATTCTATCTTGATTACACTCTGACTTCATAAGTATTTGATTGTGCCCAGAATCCTTATATTACTGAATTAAAAATTAAGTTAGTTTGGTACTAAAGCACAGTGAGTTGCTTGCAAGTCACTGAGGTGATCTCAAGTCTAGGAGACACTTATACCTATATCCCATCAGAGACATTCTCGATAGCAGAATGCTATGGAGTTGGTCATATTCAATGATGATGTATCCATACATCTCACCTGTGTGCCATAACAGTGTCTCCACAATCCTTGGTTAAGAGGACAACCAACCTATATGGCATACAGTAACCTATTCTCGATAGATACTATCATCCTAATTAACAACCTATCATTTGATCGTGAACAGATTTAAGGACTAATCGATAAATCCTATCTTTATCAAAGCTAAATAGTCCTAAGAATTTTATCACAATAATAGAGATTGTTAGAAGATGAATACTTTATGATGAAAAATATCAAAAATATTTTTTATTTATTAATAAATTAATTACAGATATAATGTAGCACAACCGTCAATAAACTAATGATTGGCTTTGGGACATATTTTCTAATAACTTCCACTTATCCTAAAGCCACTTGGCACAGTATCTAATATCCATCGTTGATTTGTGATTGTCAAACTCCTTTATCGCCAAGACTTTAGTGAAGTGGTCAGCTAGGTTCTTCTTTTCATTGATCTTCTGAAGGTCGACATCACCTCGATCCACGATCTTTTGGATCAGATGAAAGTGGCACAAGATGTGCTTCGTCTGCTGGTGTACCTTTAGTTTCTTTGCCTGAGCTATGGCACCAGTGCTGTTATAGTAGAGTAGGACCGGACCATCTACGGAGGGTGCTACTCTGAGCTCGATGATAAACTTTCTTAGCCTCATAGCTTTCTTTACGACATCTGATGCTGCGATGTACTCTGCTTCACAAATAAAGTCTGCTACAATATGCTGCTTGGAACTCTTCCAGTAGATGGCTCTATCATTTATAGTAAAGATATATTCCAACATACTTCTGCTGTCATCATGGTCAGATCGAAAGCTGAAGTTTGTAAACCCCATAAGTTTCAGATCTGACTCACCATAAACCAACTATTGATCCTTAGTATTTCTTAAATACTTAAGGATGGTTTTAACCACTTTCCAGTGATTTTCTCTAGGATTAAATTGGTATCTACTCACTACTCCTAGTGAGTATGCCTTGTCTGATCTCTTATATGTCATGACGTACATGATAGATCCCACTGTTGAAGTATATGAGACTCTACTCATATGCTCTCTCTCTTTAGGAGTTGTTAGATAATCCTTTTTAGAGAGAGAAATTTTATAGCCTATCGAAAGATAGCCCTTTTTGAAATTCTCCATGCTGAACCTCTTCGGCATAGTATCTATGTACGTGGATTAGGATAACCCAAGCATCCTTTTAGATCTATCACTATAGATCTTCATCCCTAGGATATAGGATGCTTCACCCAAGTCCTTCATGGAGAACTATGATGACAACCAAACTTTTATTTCCTATAGTGTGGGGATGTTATTTTCAATTAAGAAAATATCATCCACGTACAAGATAAGGAATACTACTGCTGGACCATTTGCCCATTTGTAAATGTAGGGCTCTTCTCCGTTCTTAATGAAGCCATACATTTTGATCACGTTATCAAAATGCATGTTTCAACTCCGAGATGCCTGCTTCAATCCATAAATAGATCTCTGAAGTTTACATACCTTCGACTCATCTATAGATCTGAACCCCTCAGGTTGTATCATATATACCTCTTCGGTCAGCTCTCCATTTAGGAAAGTTGTCTTCACATCCATCTGCCAGATCTCATAGTCCAAGTGGGCAGCTATCGTAAGCATTATCTGAATGAATTTGAGCATTGCCACAGAAAAGAATATTTCATCATAGTTAATACCATAATGTTGACGATACCCCTTAGCAACTAGATGGGCTTTATAGGTCTCCACCTTTCCATCTACGCCCCTTTTTCTTCTGAAGATCCATTTACACCCAATGGGTTTAACCCCTTTGGGTGGGTCAACTAATGTCCACACATCATTGATCTTCATGGACTCCATTTCGAATTTCATGGCCTCAAGCCATTTCTCAGAATCGGATCTCTGCATAGCATCCATATAAGTGATCGGATCCTCATCATTCACATCGAGTTCGATGGGATCACCATCCCAGACCAAGAAATCATAGTATTTATTCGAATGATGCGGTACTCTACCGAATCATCTTAATGGTGTAGGTACATTAGGCTCCAGATCTTATCTAATCAAATTCAACTCAGATTTAGCTATAGGGATTGATTTTTCTACCTATTGAACTTCATCAAGTTGAACCTTAGAGGCAATAGTTTCTTCACTAAAAAACTTCTTTTCCAAAAAGATTGCCTTAAGGCTGACGAACATCTTTCGTTTATTAGCACGGTAGAAATAGTATCCTTTGGTCTCTTATGAGTATCCTATAAATGTGCACTTGTTAGACCTAAGTCCAAGTTTATCTGTAACTAACCATTTGATATAAGTTGGGCACCCCCAAACCCTAAGGTGTGAAAGTGCTGGCTACGCCCTATCCGTATCTCAGATGGAGTCTTAACTATATACTTAGAATCCTATTTAACAGATAACAAGCTAGTTTGAGTGTATATCCCAAGAAGGATATCGACAAGCTGGCAAAATCCATCATGAATCGGACCATGTCTAATAGTGTCCAATTTCTTCTTTCAGACATACCATTATACTGTGATATTTCTAGAGGAGTCCATTAGGAGAGAATTCCATTCTCTCATAGATATGTGAGAAACTCACCGAAAAGATATTTTCCTCCTCGGTCAGATCGAAGAGTTTTAATAGTCTTTTTAGTTTATTTTTATACTTCACTTTGGAATCGTTTGAACATTTCAAATGAATCCGACTTATGTTTCATTAGATAAACTTATCCATATCTGAATAGATCATCTATGAAAGTGATAAAGTAAAAATATCCATCTCTGGCACTTGTACTCATTGGTTCACATACATCAGTATGTATTAGACCTAAGAGCTCGGTGGCTCTTTCACCTTTTTCAGTAAAAGGTGACTTGGTCATTTTTTCAAGAAAATAGGACTCATAGGTTGGAAGTGATTTACAATCACTGACTTCGAGGACTCCCTCTTGAATCAACCTATTTATCCTATTCTTATTTATATGACCTAGCCTACAATACCATAAATAGATATCTAATATGCTATCTAATCTAGGATGCTTGCCAATTGAATAGACTATGTTAATAGGTTGTGATAGCATATACACACCATTGTTCAAATGTCCATAGAAAATAGTAACACCGTTCATAATGATATGACAAACTTATTTCTTTATTGAAATTTTATAATCATTTTTGGCTAGAAAGCCTACAGAAATAACATTCAAAAAGAAACTAGGACAGAAATGACAATCACTAAGAACAACGGTATGGGACTCAAATACAAGTTTTAAAATTTTTAAAGCCAGAATTGGAACTGGTCTTCCATCTCCAATGTTCAGAAACCTTTCACCTTGCTTGAATCTCTTACTGACCTACAATCTCTTCAACGAATTGCAAATATGGTAAGGGCTATTAGTATCCAATACCCAGTCAGTAATATCATAAGTAGAGAAATTATAAGGAGTTATCATATAAATATCTTGCCTAGCAATAGCTTGCTTCTTTCTCTACCTATTTGGATTCAGAGAGAAAATGTACTGAGGATAGTTTCTCTTTCAGTACCCCCGCTTTTTGCAAAAGAAGCATTCAGCTTGACTCGTATCGGACTTGATCTTCCTGGTTTGGCCCTGCACAGATGTCCCAGTCTGAACTTGTACCTTCTTAGCTTTCTTTTTTTTGTTCTACTTTCCTTTTCTAAAGGGTCAAGAACCAGTAGACGATCCTCTCACTAAGTGCACTAACTTCTTGTGGAGTTGGTGATCCTTCTCAAAGTTCTAAAGTAACCCCAGTAACCTGTGGTAGTCTACTTTAGGCTTTGTCATTCTAAAATGAGTGAGGAATGGAAGAAAGGACTTGGGCAACGAGTTTCGTATTGCATCCTTTCCAAGCTATTTATGCAAGAAAAAGCCGAGCTTGCCCAATCGCTCTATCAGCTCGATCATGTACAATACATGATCAGTGACAAAGGCCCCATCCCATATTCTTGTGCCTCTTTACATCATCGAGTGTGCTAAAGGAATCCTCCAACGCTTGAAGCATGTCCTTTGGTTGAGCTGTCTCAAATCTATGACTGAACTCTTCACTCATGGTAGCTAACATGATGCAGCGCACCATGGTCGGGTCATTGAGCCACTTCTGATAAGTGTCTCTGACTGTTCCATGTATATTGGTAGCTGGCTCCATAGGTGCAGGATCCGTAGCACATATAGAATCCGTTCATGCTCCAAGACTCTTCAACTTTCAGTATCAGCTACCGAAGTTGGATTCCACCAATCTATCATTATCCAATAATGATTGGAGCGATAGAAAAGTGGCCATATCTGCACAAAGAAAAATCATAACCTAATTAGTAATTGATTCATTAAATCTAAAGATTTAGACTTTAATCAAAAGATTCTTCCACTATTTTATTTGAATTGGTAGCCTTTATCTCCAACTCGAGGAATTATCCTAATTCCTCAGTGGATACTAGAATCCACATAGACTGCACAAGAGCCCAACTTTGATTGGCCAATCCATGTACATCTAAGAGTAGATTCATAACCAATTATTTTTTTAAATATTTTTTAGTAATTAAATTTTGCCCTAGTCCCTAACTAGTAGGCTTTGGCCTCCACTGAAAAGATCCAGTTAAATCCAACCATTAACATGACCATAGGGCCCATCAAATCAATAAATGATTAGGCTCAACTTTGGTTGTCTAACCTAACCACCATTTAGAAAGATGCAGCCAAGAAATCATAAAATGAATGATAATTTCATTAGCCAATAAACACTAGGCCTTTGGGCCTCCAATGATTATCTAACTAATGGACCCATTATCATCCACTTAGTGGGAGACTATGATCTAGTTATCGTAATAACTATCTCATTTTAGGGACCTAATAATTTTAAAAAATTTAATTTGAAGATGAGGAAAGGTCAGATGAACCAACTTATCATGATCCTTCCACTGACTTTACCAAGTCAACTTAAGGGAGACCATTAATAGGCTGGTCTAGGAGCACCTAAATCAGTTATACTGATTTACTTAGCTGACATTGGTCAGCTCGAATAGTCAAGTGATTCGATCAAAATATAATTTCACCAAGAGGCCAAGTAAGTTCGATCAGTGAAAGGGTCTGTCAAAGTTTGCCTTAGACACCATCAGAAATGATCATGTAAGAGGGCTGCTAATTAAAGACCACCGGTCTGGTTTATCTTAGACACCAACTAGTTTAATTAGTTTTAATTAGATCAACCTAACAGTTCGTGCTAGACCACACAGCTAAGAATCAAGTCCATCTTGGGTCTCATTAAAGATATGGACTTGACCAACTATAACTATTGTATTTGATCTAGAGAATCCTTGACCTAATCTAAGATAATAATTGATTAGATTTAGTCAATTTTCTAATTAAGTCCATTCTTTAATCTAAACCTAGGTCTAACCCAATTAATGGACCTAATCTCCACTAACCCGTTTAACCCAATGTGTTATGGTTTGTGTCTTAGGATCTCTAATTCACAATCCTAGATCCTAATCAAACAACTTCTTAATTCTTAATTAAGTTTTGGGCTGAGGGTTGGGGTTCGACTTTTCAAAAATAATTTTCATGTTTGTAAAATATTTTTATAATATAGTTGTATCAATCAAGTTGCATGTTTGACTCATAATCAATATGCAAGTAAGATAAGTATGAAACTACTATAGATCTAATCTAAACAGGTTCATGTAATTGAAATAATTTCAACTATAATCAATCATAAATTATCTTAGATCAAATCTAACATATTTATGATGATTAAAATTAGATTAAAATTTTCTTAATCAGATTATAAAATCTCTTAGATCTAATCTAAAATTTTATGATCAGTATTTTAGATCAGTACGTACTAAGACAACCTCTCCACTGTAAGGAATAAACCTTACAGCAGGACAATCTTATAGTAGTTCGTGCAATCAAAAATTTTTTATTTTTAGATCTAAAATTATTTAAATTTATTAAATCATAAATAAAATTAGATCACATCTAATAAATTTATGATAAGAAGTAGATCAACACAAACTTGGACAACCTCTCCACTGTAAAAGGTAAACCTTACAGCAGGACAACCTTATAGCAATTCATGTGATCAAAATTTTAATTTTATATTTAATAATTAGATTATAAAGAAAATCTAATTTGAAAAATAATCTAAACATACTTAAAAAATCATATAATAATAAACCTCGCTTTGGTACCAATTGTTGGAATCAGATCTAGAGTTTTAGGACTACATCTTGAAACTTTTTTAAGATCAAGCAGTGAAAGATAAAAATTAATCAAAATTAATTTTAAATATTAAAAAAATATTCTAGATCTAAAATCTATTATATGATCATGGCATGTTATTAAATCAAAAATTAAAATCTAAAGAAGAAACTAAAACATGTTGATCACATCAACATATATATACACTACATCTAATGCAGGTATAAAACTAATAGATCAGATCTATTATCTATGCAAGTTAGATATTTTAACTTGCTGATCCAGGCTTGAGGATGATATTGTAAGTCATACATGCATTAAGCCTCTAGGAGTCATCCACATGAGCTCATGATCACGATCAGAAGTCCTGATGCAGGAAATCAGCACAGTATGCTAGTACTGTGCTGATCTTTCTTTGATGGTCGATCGGATGTCTCCTTCTGGATTAAGACTCTTCCAAAGAGGAGAAGGAGAAGAGGAGGTTTCAGATGTGAGACACTCTTAGAAAACTCAAAGAAAGAGGAAGGAAAGGGGTGAACACAACAATCTTAGAAGAGGACCCTCTTCTTCTTCTCTTTGCTCTCACCTAGACACCTAGTTTGGTGTCTATAGAACCCCAATTCCCAAGGACTCTCTCTTCCTGATTTTCACACATCCTAAAGCACTCTTAATGATCTATTTTTTATGAAAATTTTAGACCAAAATTCATCCTAAATATATATGTTGCGGATAAACCCCGCTTCTGTCGAAGTCCAGTCTGATGCTTAGCCTAATGTAACTGATTATTATAGAAGAGCTTCGATAAAAAATTCTCCCTCTAGCAGCCAAACTTCTTTTAGACTCCTCCAGCAGCCGAACTTCTTTCAAATTCCTCCAATGGTCGAACTCTTTCTGGACTTCTCTAACGGCCGACCTCCCCACAGTCATTCAGGAAGGTCTCCGTATGAGTCTGATCTTATACACGGCATGAACCGATCCACACTCGAACTACCTTAGAGGAGTCTGAACTTCTCTAAAATTGATACAGCTCAAAGGTCATCACCAACTGATGCCCATTCCTTCGAACTTTGATTATCAAATCTCAAATGGATTGACACCTCACAACAACAAACACTATCTTCCATAACAAACTTCACGTGGCCTCGAGCGGCCCACTATCCGACAGTTATGGCTGTCACTATCAGTTTATTATAGGTTTCATCTATAAAAGAGATCCTCTAGATATATTTTCTTTAGGTTCTCTTTTTTCTCCCAAAAACTCTGCAACTTTCTTGACTGAGCACTCCATTTTTGTTAGCCAAAAAAGATAACTTAACCATCGAAGGGTCTTGCCGAAGCCACCACCCTGGGCTCTAGATGAGACTTATTTTGTAGGTCATTGACCGTGATCTCATCTTCTCCGACGGTAATCAGATTTCACACTAACAGGATTGGTGCTAGAGGCAGGGCACTCTATCCCTGAGGATCCCTTGTTCTTAAAGGAGTGCTCAGTAGCGATCTCTGTTCTTTCTTTCCAGAGTTCTTTCCAAAAAAATTCCTCCCAAAAAAGCTTCGATCCGATAGTCAACGACCTCTGTAGTCAGATCCCATCAAGATCTATTCGCTCCCACTTCGGCTCCAGTAACTCAAGCTCCACCTACAGCCATGGTGGATGTGGAGCAGTTCAACCAACTGGTACAGCAGGTTTGTAGGCTCGCAAAGGTGATGCAAGCCATGCATCGGCATGCTCCGGTGGAAATTTGACCAGAGCAAGCTTCTCCAGAGCTCCATGATCCGATCTGGAGGTGGTCGACTTAGGCTAGCCGATCGATGACCTTCGAAAAGGAAAAGCAAAGGGTGGAGAGCCCTTGCTCTGACCATAACTTGACCTCGGGAGGAGTTTTGCCCCTATTCCACCAAAAAATTTTGGAGATCAATGATTATGAAGATCTTCTAGATCAAAAGCTCTAGAAAATGAGCCGATGAATCAAAGAACTCCATCATGCTCACTCCTTCCATGGTAACGATATTTACATTGATCCTCTTTTTTCTTAGAAGATTATGCAAGAACCAATTCCACCAAACTTCAAGCTCCTGTAGTTTAAGAGTTACAACGGGACCACCAATACGATCAACCATCTGAAGGCCTTTCGGATAATGATACTGCTCCATGACATGCTAGATACCATTTTGTGTCGGGCTTTTTCGTCCACCCTCAAGGGAGTCGCTAGGAATTGGTACTCAATACTTAAGCTGGGTACCATCTTTTTCTTCGATCAAATGATCCATCAATTTGTGGCTCACTTCGTTAGCAACCGACGTCCCCATCGAGGTTTGGATTTTCTGATGAATATCAAGCAGAAGGAGGGAGAATCTATCCGGGCTTATGTCATCCAGTTTAATGCTGCTGCATTGAAGGTCCAGAACCTAGACCAGTCTATTGCAATGGCCGCACTCAAGGATGACCTTCAGAAAAATGATTTGTTGTTCTTCCTAAAGAAGAAGTACCCCAGGGACTTTGCTGATATGCTGGCCTGAGCTGAGGGTTATGCCCGAGCTGAAGAGGCCTTTAAGGTCAGGGACAATGAAGCCGCCTAGGAGCGGTAGGTGGGTGAACCAATATGCCCATGGCTGTAGAAAAATCGAGCAGAGCTCGGCCACACTCTCGGACTCCTCTGGAGCGTAAGCAAACCCGGACCCCTACCTGGGCCTAGAGACGAAGAAGCCCAGATAGAAGGGCGCGGTGGAGCTCTTCCTTCAAAAAATTCTACAACTATGCCCCTCTCGATGCTCTAAAAACCCAAGTACTGATGGAGATCAAGGATCAACTACCGAGATCAAAAAAGATGCACACTCACCCCAGCAAATGCAATCCTAGTAAGTTCTGTCTCTACCATCACAATCACAGTCAAGATATAGAAGAGTGCATCCAGCTCCAAGATGAGATCGAGGAGCTCATCAGGTGTGGTAGGCTTGGCCAGTTCCTATGACGTTGATCGAAACGATGAGAGGATCGATCGAGAGCACCCCCACCGTCAGAGCCACCGAGGGGTGAGGAGCAACAAGAAGATCGACCCCCGATCGGCATCATTAATACCATCTCTAGGGGACATCGACGAGGAAAGGCTAGCAGGTCAGCTGAGCTCAGAAAGAGGTGAAGAACTGAAGTGCCCATCTCTTTCACCGACGAGGATGCTTAAGGAGTCTAGTTCCCACACAATGACGTGGTTGTAATCTCTTTGAACATTGTTGATTATGATGTATGCCACATTTTGGTAGATAATGAAAGTTCTATTGACATTCTGTACTATGATTCTTTCTTTAAAATGTTCATATCCAAAAATTGTCTGGGACCCATGAGCTCCCCGTTGGTCAACTTCACTTGTGACACTATGCCAGTGGAGGGAATGATAACTCTAGCCATGACTGTAGGACAGTATCCAAAGCAGGCCAAGGTGTGGGTCGACTTTTTGGTGGTAAAAGCCTCCGCTTATAATGCAATCCTTGGTCGACCTGGTCTAAATGCACAATGAGCCATAGTGTCGACCTATTACCTGAAAATAAAATTCCCAACAACCAATGGAATAGATGAAATTAGAGGTGATCAAGCATTAGCCCGGCACTGCTACTCCATCATCTTACAAAATGGCACTTGACTTGACCCCTGTCTAGTTGACGGGCTTGATGTCTGCGATGATCTTACCGAAGAAAGGGATGAGCCCATAGAAGATCTTGTGACCATCCCCCTGAATGACAAAAATGCGGAGCATATGGTGCAGATTGGCTCCAATCTAGAAGATGAAGTTCGTGAGTAGCTCATTGCCTTTTTACGGAGGAATGCCAACATCTTCGCCTGGGTTCCGATGGATATGCCTAGGATTGAAGCCGAGGTTATGAAATATCGACTCACTGTTGATCCCAAGCATCGACCAGTGAAAGAAAGAGTTTGGAGCCACGCACCAGAAAGGCAGAAGGCAATAGCAGAAGAAGTCGACAAGCTTCTTAACACTAAATTTATTTGAGAAATTAAATATCCAACTTGGATCTCTAACGTGGTCCTAGTCAAGAAGGCCAATGGCAAGTGGAGGATGTGTATAGACTTCAAAAAACTAAACAAAGCCTATCCAAAAGATAGCTACCCTCTACCCAGGATTGATCAACTGGTAGATGCAACCTTGGGCCACGAGCTCCTCACCTTCATGGATGCCTTTTTTAGCTATAACCAAATACGGATGGTGTTGGAGGATGAGGGAAAAACTGCTTTTGTTACTGACCATGGTCTTTACTGTTATAGGGTTATGCCTTTTAGACTCAAAAATGCAGGGACAACGTACCAATGCCTGATCAAAAAGATCTTCAAGGAGCAGATCGACCGCAACATGGAGGTGTATGTGGATGACATGCTCGTCAAAAGTCGAGCTTCAATAAACCACATCATCGACCTTGAGAAGATCTTTAGTGTGCTCAAGAAGTAGAAAATGAAGCTAAACCCGATCAAGTGTACCTTTGGTGTGACCTCGGGGAAGTTTCTGGGGTTTATGGTGTCAAGACAGGGGATTGAAAAAAATTCAAAGAAAATTCGAGCTATTCGGGAGATGACTGCTCCAAAAAAAATCAAAGAAGTTTAGCACCTGACTGAAAAAATGGCATCCCTAAATTGCTTCATCTTGAGATCGATCGAGCGATGCATACCCTTCTTCCAAGTTCTCAAGCAACCAAAGAACTTTCGCTGGACGATGGAGTGCCAATGGACATTTAAGGAGCTCAAAAATTACCTCAACTCATCCCCACTACTGGCTAAGCTTGAACCCAAAAAAGAATTATTCTTGTACCTAGCAGCCTCCCCGATTGCCTTGGAAGCAATTCTAGTCAAGGAGGAAGCAAAGATGCAGCGATCAGTCTACTATGTAAGCCGAGTCCTAAGGGATGCAAAGACCAAATACTCTAAGTTAGAAAAATTGACTTACTCTCTTCTAATCACTATCAGAAGACTCTAATCTTATTTTCAGGGACACACCATAACGGTCCTCACTGATCAACTAGTAAAAGTAGTCCTTCATCGAATGGATGCTTTCGAAAGAATCGCAAAATGGACAATCAAGCTCACAGAGTTTAACATCAATTATCAACCCCGACCATCGATCAAAGCTCAGATATTGGTAGATTTTATAGCAGAATATACCATTTCAAATGAAGTCGAGCTTGAACAGGATGAGACCGGCATCCCATGGATGTAACCGAGCCTTCCTGAAGAGAGTGCCGATCTTTTCAAAGATTTTTGGGCCTTGTACGTGGATGGTTCGTCCAACTCCTCTTGAGCAGGTGCAAGATTAGTCTTAGTCAATTTCGAAGGATACATCGTCGAATATGCGCTATGCTTCAAATTTTCTATAACTAATAATGGAGTCGAATATGAAGCACTGATCGCTAGATTAAAAATAGTAAGAGAGTTAAAAGTATATTGACTTCAAGTCTACAGAGATTCTCAATTAGTGGTCGGCCAAGTTAGTAGAAACTATGAAGCACGGTAGAAAAGTATGATGAAATATCTTGAAAAGATAAAGAATTTGACTTCGACCTTCGATAGTTTTGGCATTCAATCGATTCCGATGGCAGAAAATATGAGAGTCGATCTTCTCTCTAAATTGGCCACTTTAGCCCCAGTCGAACTATCCAAAGAAGTATTTTTTGAAACTCTAAAATGCCCAAGCTTAGAGGAATCATAGCTTGTTATGCAGATGAAGCTCGAGCTGAGCTGGATTGATTCGTTAGTTGCCTATCTCAAAGAGAGAGTTCTTCCTCATGATTTGAAAGAAGCGTAGCTCAGGAATTAAGCCTTTCGGTACATTTTGTATGAGGGCAAGTTGTATAAAAGATCATATTCGCTACCGTTGTTGAGATATCTCCGACCTTTAGAGGCCGACTTCGCATTATGGGAAGTGCAAGAGAAAATTTATGGAAGTCATGTAGGAGCCAGATCTCTATCACAAAGACTACTTCGGTAAGGATACTATTGATCGATCTTGTACCATAATTATGGAGTATGTCAAGAAATATGAATACTATCAGAGAAATGCAAATATACAAAGATAGCCAACCTCCGAGCTTACTCCACTAAGCACATCTTGGCCATTTGTGCAGTGGAGAATGGATATACTTGGCTCTTTCCCAATGGCATCCGGACAATGAAAGTTTCTCCTAGTTATGATCGACTATTTTACCAAATGGGTCGAAGCTAAACAACTAGCAAAAATTACTGAGGCCAAGGTATAGGACTTCATCTGGAAGTCAGTCATCTATCAGTTTGGTCTGCCCCAAACTCTCATAATAGATAACAAGAAAAAGTTCGCTAGGACGAGGTCGATGGATTTGGTGTACAGGACTGAAGCACGAATTTCAAAGCAAAAACATGAAATCAAATAAACCAAACCCAAACCCTAGAACCACCTTATTAGCAATTAAATCATATAACATGCATTTATAATATAAAAGAAAGTATTAGAACATACCTCTTATCGCTTAAACCCAAAATTGACCCTGATCGTCGGTAGTAGTTCGTCAGGGGTTCCACCAGGTGCCCACGTGCTCACCCTCCAATGTTGATCCACACAAAGACTTGACCAAGACACCAGCACCTCTGATTTATGTAATTAAAATTTTTATAATAAGAACTTTAATTAAATGGGCAAGATCTTCTTAAGCCTTTATGTCACCTTCCTTGCCTTTCCTTATCTATCTTTCTTTTTCTTTTGTCTTCTTAATTTTCCTTACTAATCTCTTAGTTTTAAGATGACTTCTTGTCCTTATAATGACAAGGTCTAGACAAGAGAAAGGAAGAAAGAAAATTGGACAAAAAAAAACTCTTATAAGAAAAAAAAGATAATGTTCACTACTTCGGACTCTTGGTGTGCACCCCTTTTTATAAAGTACGTAGGGATGCCAACAAAAAATCTCACGCCCTTTCCTCATCAAATTCTCATGCCCCATCAGCCAATCTCATGCCTCATCAATAAACAATGAGATATAGACTTAGTCCAAGAGGTGTCTTAAACTAGAAGGACTCTTGGATTAATTCTACGTAAGTTTTTCTATGAAGAGTCGCGATGCTTCATCTTTGGCGCCACCCTTTTCATCCATTAGATCATGAAACAAAGCCATCCAATGGCTCTAAAAAGGGACGCCCATTCAGCAAGAAGGTGTGGAGATAAACTTTGAATAGTCAAAGTCCCAAGAGACTTTGACTTAGTCCAAGTGCCATCAAGGAGAAGTAGGCAGGATGGAGTCTTGAGCGGCAAGGGGTCTTGGGCGACAAAACATCTTGGGCGAAAAATTTAAAAAGAAAAAGAAGTATTTCATCTATAGAAGGACTCTTCTGTGCCCCATATCAGATGTCCATGCCAATTAAAAAAATATTTATGCAACATAACATATGGGAAAAGTCAAAGAAGGTAGGCGCCATCTTATTCCATGCACCAAAGAGTCCTTTGCACATGAAAGACTTCCCACGCATAAGAGAGAGACTCTCTAGCACATGGGATGCAGGTATGTGTCACCTAATCTGAAGCCCAATCAATCTAGGTTAATCCAACTCAAGATCAAATCTTATTTGGCTCAAATTGGATCTTAATTAGCCCAAATTGGAAGTCGATTTGAATCCAATTCGAATCCAAGTGCTAGGGTTTGCTATATGTGCTAGCATTTTCATCTTGCAATCATGGTCTAATCTAATTAGACCCTTAATCAATTCTCTTTATGTGTGATCCATTGGGTTCTACATCTAACTAGCAGTGAGTCAGGATGTGATTTGACCTAATCTGCTTAGAACTCAACCAAACCGATTTAGGTCAAAACTAGCCAACCCAATTTGACTTAATTTAGAACACTTTCTAATTTAATGATCAAATTAAAATTTTAATTCGATCAAACCCACAAGACATGATTGACGTCTAGCAACATATCATGACTACCCAAAAGATATAAAATTTTGATGAAAATACCAAAAATATCCTTCAGTGAAAATTACCATGCAACTAGATCCTTCGATCTTCCTGCATCCTGAATATGACTCTGGGTATGGAAATATGTCAATCCCAATATCATATTCATTTCTCTTTCAATCTTATGATAATGATTCATTTAATGAAATATTAGAAATTATTTCTAATTTTCATCATGCTTTGATCCAAGTCTTCCTGAATCATTATTTATTTGAAGCAGGTAGGATGCTATTTCCTCCTACTAGGAGTGATCAATTCCTTGTTAACCTACTCACAATCTTCACATATATAATCTACCATATCTAGATCATCTCGTACATAACTAAGCCATGAATGAGTATCATTGATGCAGAATCTAGTCATCGTCGGAATCCGCTAGAGTGGAGGCCGACAAGGTCGCCGTCGGGGATCTGCAAAATAAAGTCCCGTATGGAGCCGATGGGGGGTGGCTCTGGTAGGATCCTCCGACGATCAAGTCAGCTCTGACCAATAGGAGTGGAGTGCTCGAGAATGAGTTCCAAAGCTTGGAGAAGAAGAGGAGAGCTTACAGATCCGAGAGATTAGGATTAGCGTATCTGGAGTATCCTTTTTGTAGCGGAGCTTGATGATGACAGTTATAGCTGCATGCTGGCAGGCCGCTCGAGGTCCGATGGAGTTAGTCTCATGGGAAGGTGCTGTCTGTAGTGGGTTGATGGTGATAGCCATCGTCGCCTAATAACGGATCACTGTCGCTTACGGTGGATTGATGGTGATGGCTACAGCTATCTTGATACTGAGCCGCTCGAGGCCGAATGAAGGGTTGAAGGGCTTCGACGTGTGCCCATTTTGGAGGAGTTCGGACTCCTGAAGAGGAAGCTCGAAAGGAGTTTGGCTCTCGTAGGCGTCTGGTTGGAGGTGCATGGCTAAGGCTCGACCGCTGGGGAGTTCGGTAGGAGCTCGATCGATGAGAAGTCTGACCCCTGAAGAAATTCGACTGGAGAGAAAGCTTGGAGGAAGTTCGGCTCCTGCAGGCGCCTAGCTGTAACGATGCGGAGAGAGTTTGGCTCTTGTGGGAGTCAACTGAAGGCTCTTGTGGGAGTCAACTGAAGCTCGATGGTTGAGTTTGGCTAGAGCCTGACTGCTTGGAGTCCAAGGAGCTCAGTCGCTAAGTAGCTCAATCGACTGAAGGGGTTTGGTCTGGATGCTGGGAGTCCGAAGGAGCTCAACGGCTGAGAAGTCCGAAGGAGCTCGGTCGCTAATTAGCTCGGCCGACTGAAGGGGTTTAGTCTGGATGCTGGGAGTCCGAAGGAGCTCGACGGCTGAGAAGTTCGAAGGAGCTCGACCGCTAAGTAGCTCGATCGGCTAAAGGGGTTCGGTCTGGATGTTGGAAGTCTGAAGGAGCTCGATGGTTGAGGAGTTCAAAGGAGCTCGATCGTTAAGTAGTTCGATCGGTTGAATGGGTTCGAAGAAGCTCGACCGCTGGGGGTTCGGCTAAAGCCCGACTGCTGGACGTCCATGGAGCTCGATCGCTAAGTAGTTCGACCGACTGTAAGGGTTTGGCTAAGACCTATCTGCTGAAGCTCTTCTGTGGCTACTGGTTGCATTAGGCTGAGCATCGACCTAGACTTCGATGGGAGCGGGGTTTATCCCCAACACTAGCCCCCCCACTTCCAAGTTCGAAACTCGAAAAAAGGGAGTGTAGGAAAGGCGACTGCCAAAGTTTTCTTCTGAGCCTCGTGCTGGTCTGGGTCGAAGCTCAGGGGAGATCTCATCTCCAGCTAAAGTTGATATTGAAGTTGAAGCCCGGGGAAGATCCCATCTCCAACCGAGGTTGAGGGAGGCTTCGTCCGCTGTGATCGAAGTCGGAGGTTGAGCTCCTCGGGGGCGATATTATCTCCTGTAGCTGATGTTAATATGTGCACTCGAAAGAGATCCTATCTCTAGCCGAGGTCAAAGTTAAAGCTCTCCAGCCGAGGTTGACATGGTCGCTCGAGAGAGATCCTATCTCTTTTGGCCGAGGTTGATGCGGGCACTCGCGTTAGGATGAGATTGTCTCCAATCTTATCTCTGGCCGAGGTTGTCTCGATCGCTCAGAAGAGATCTTCTCTGGCCGAGGTTGAAGTTGAAGCTCTCCAGTCGAGGTTGACACGATCGCTCGGGAGAGGTCCTATCTCTTTTGGCCGAGGTTGATGCGGGCGCTCGCGTTAGGACGAGTTTCTCCTCCTGTTCCTAATGGGCCGTTGGGGCACATTTAGACCGTCGTCCGTCTGCCCCTATCTCGTCTAAGGTGAATGAGGCCTTCGACATTGCTCGCATTAGGATGAGGTCCTCATCCTGCTCCTAATGGGCTGTGGGGGCACATGCGGACCGTCGTCCGAGCTCTCCCCCCATCTCATCCTTTGTGAACGAGGCCTTCGACTTTGCTTGCATTAGGATGAGGTTCTCCTCCTATTCCTAATAGGCTATGGGGCACATGTGGACCGTCGTCCGAGCCTCTCCCCCCATCTCGTCCTTTGTGAATGAGGCCTTCGACTTTGCTCGCATTAGGATGAGGTTCTCCTCCTATTCCTAATGGGGTGTGGGGGGCACATGCAGACCATCGTCCGAGCCCTCTCTCCCATTTCGTCCTTTATGAACGAGGCCTTCAACTTTGCGCTCACATTAGGACGAGGTGCTCCTCCTATTCCTAATGGGCTGTGGGGGCACATGTGGACCATCATCCGAGCCTCTCCTCCCATCTCCTCCTTTGTGAACGAGGCCTTCGACTTTGCTCGCGTTAGGATGAGGTTCTCCTCCTATTCCTAACGGGCTGTGGAGACACATGCGGATCATCGTTCGAGCCTCTCCTCCCATCTCGTCCTTTGTGAATGAGGCCTTCAACTTTGCTCGCGTTAGGATGAGGTGCTCCTCCTGTTCCTAACGGGCTGTGGGGGCACATGTGGACCGTCGTCCGAGCCTCTCCCCCCATCTCGTCCTTTGTGAACGAGGCCTTCGACTTTGGGAAGGTCTTATTTCTGACGGTCGAGGTTGACCCGAGGGAGATCTTATCTCCTGCAGTCGAGGTTTAGAGATTTTTGACCTACTTGCGTTAGGACGAGGTTCTCCTCCTATTTCTAACGGGCCACTTTCGCTCATTTCTTTCCTGCCATCACGTAATCCTTGTACCAAAAATCAGTAATGCAGAGCGAAGGAATTTTTAAAGGAAGTCTACTGATAATACATCCTTAGGTTTTCTGAGTTCCAAGGTTGGGGAAGTACTATCCCTCCGAGTTTCTTCAAGCGATAAGTTCTGGGTCAGATGACCTCCATCACCTCATATGGACCTTCCTAATTTGGGGCGAGCTTCCCTTGACTCTGAGGCTGAGTGATAGTGGCTCATCGGAGCACTAAGTCCCCCACTCTGAACGTCTTATTTTTAATCCTGGAGTTATAGTACGAGCCACCTTCCATTTATAGGCTACCATCCGGACGCGGGCTTCCTCCCTTTTCTCTTCTAGAACGTCGAGGTTGACTTTGAGGTCCTAGGGGTTGTGCCGCTCGTTGAAGCCCACAACTCATGCAGACGAGAGCTTGAGCTCGACCGGGATAACTGCCTCAGTACCGAAGGCCAAGGCAAAGGGTGTTTCTCCAGTTGGCACCCTCTGAGTAGTTCGGTATGCCCAGAGGATATGGTAGAGTTCGTCCACCCAGGCCCCTTTTGCCCTATCGAGCCTCGCTTTGATTCCTTGTAGCAGGGTCTGGTTGGTTATCTCAGCTTCCCCATTAGCCTGCGGATGAGCCACCGATGTGAAGTGGTGGAAGATGTTTAGTCCTTCGTAGAACTCGGCGAACCTTGCCCCAGTGAACTGTCGCTCATTATCGGTTATGAGGATTCGGGGTAGGCCGAATTGGCAGACTATTGACTTCCAGATGAAGTCCTACACCTTAGCCTCGATAATCTTCGTGAGTGGTTCGACTTCGATCCACTTGGTGAAGTAGTCGATCATGACCAGGAGGAACTTCCGCTACCCAGACACCATTGGGAAGGGGCTGAGTATATCCATTCCTCACTGTACAAATGGCTAGGGTGAGCTGAGCAGAGTGAGTTCGAATGTCGGCTGCCTCTGTATGCTAGTGTTCTTTTGACAGTGGTCGCACCTCTTTACGCATTCCACGGAATCGCAAAACAAGGTCAGCCAGTAGTACCCCTATCAGAGTAGTTTTTGCGATAAAGACCTGGTCCTACGTGACTTCCGCAGAGTCCCTCGTGCACATCCCATAGCGCGAGGTCGACCTTCGAAGGTCGGAGAAATCTCAGCAATGGGAGGGAGTACGACCTCTTATACAACTTGCCTTTGTATAAGACGTAGCAGGAGGCCTGATTCCTGAGCTTCCGAGCTTCTTTCCGATCGCGGAGAAGGACCCCCTCTTCAAGGTAGGCAATCAATGGGTCGATCCAGCTGGACTTGAATTCCATCTGCAGGATGGCCTGAGATTCCTCTATGGTCGGGCACTTCAAAGTTTTCAAAAATACTTCTTTGGACAGTTCGACCGGGGTTGAAGCGGCCAACTTGGAGAGAAGATCGGCTCTTGTATTTTCCACCCTCGGAATGTGCTAAATGCCAAAACTGTCGAAGGTCGGGATCAAATTCTTTACTTTCTCGAGGTACCACACCATGCTTTCCTCCCATGCCTCGTAGCCACCACCAACTTGACCGACCACCAGCTGGGAATCGCTGTAGACTTGAAGCTGATCTACTTTTAATTTCCTTGCTATCTTTAATCCGACGATCAACGCTTCATATTCGCCCCCATTGTTGGTCGTGGGGAACTCGAGATGCAATGCATACTCGATGATAACTCCCTCGGGGCTGACCAAGACTAGCCCCACACCAGCTCCAGCGGAGTTGGACGAACCATCCACGTGTAGAGCTCAGGAACCTTTAGGGAGGTCGACGCTCTCTTCGAGGAGGTTCAGCTATGATAGCTCGGCTTCATCAAAGTTTGGCCTTGCTCTGGTGCCGGTCCCACTCGATTCAAGCTCGGCTTCAACTGGAATGGTGCATTCTAGCACAAAATCTGCCAATATTTGGTTCTTGATCGATGGCCTGGGTCGGTAGCTGATGTTGAACTCTGTGAGCTCGATTGCCCATTTTGCGATTCTTTCGGAAGCATCTGCTCAGTGGAGGACTGCTCTTATTGGTTGGTCCATGAGGACCGTTATGGTGTGCTCCTGAAAGTAAGGTCAGAGCCTCCTAGCAGCAATTACATGATAGTAAGTTAGTTTTTTTAACCTAGAGTACCTGGTCTCCATGTCCCTCAAGCCTCGGCTCATGTAGTAGACCGGTCGCTACGTCTTTGCTTTTTTCCTGACCAAGACTGCCACCAGGGCCACCAGGGAGACAGCTAAATACAGGAACAATTTTTCTTCAGGTTCAGGCTTTGCCAGCAGCAGAGGCATGCTGAGGTAGTTTTTGAGCTCCTCGAATGCCTGTTGGCACTCCACCATCCAGTAGAAGTCCTTTGGTTGCTTGAGAACGTTGAAGAAGGGCATGCATCATTCGACCGACCTTAAGATGAAGCGATTTAGGGATGCCACCTTCCCGGCCAGGTGCTGAACTTCCTTGATCGTCTCTAGAATGGTCATTTCCTAGATGGCTCAGATTTTCTGGGGGTTTGCCTCGATTCCGCATCTCGACACCATGAACCCGAGAAATTTTTCGAAGGTCACACCAAAGACGTATTTGGTCGGGTTCAGCTTCATCTTGTGCTTCTTGAGTGCACAGAAGGTCTCTTCAAGGTCGGCTAGGTGGTTTGTTGAAGCTTGGCTTTTGACGAGCATATCATCTACGTACACCTCCATGTTGCGGCCGATCTGCTCCTTGAAGACAACGCTGGTATGTTGCCCCTGCATTCTTGAGTCCAAAAGGCATGACCCTGTAGCAATAAAGACCTCGGTCAGTAATGAAGGTGGTCCTCTCTTCATCCTCAAGCACCATGCGTATCTGATTGTAACTAGAAAAGGCATCCATGAAGGTGAGGAGCTCATGGCCCGAGGTTGCATCCACCAGTTGGTCGATCTTGGGTAGGGGGTAGCTATCCTTTGGGCAGGCCTTGTTCAGCTTGAAGTTGATGCACATCCTCCATTTGTTATTCACTTTCTTGATGAGAACCACGTTCGAGACCCAGGTCAGATAGTTAACCTCCCGGATGAGTTTGGCTTTGAGGAGCTTGTCTACTTCTTCGGCGATCGCTTTCTACCTCTCCGAGGCATGGTGGCACATCTTTTCTCTTATCGATCGGTACCTCGGATTGATGGCCAGCCGATGTTCCATGACCTCAGCATCAATCTCCGGCATATCCACTGGGGTCCAGGCGAAGACGTTCGTGTTTCTTCTGAGGAAAGTGACGAGCTGCTTCCAAACCTCGGCCGCTATGTTGGAGTCGATCTGCACCACGTGCTCCGAGTTTTCGTCATTCAAGGGCACAGAGATGAGGTCCTCCGTAGGCTCACCCTGCTCCTCAGTGAGGTCATCATGGACGTCCAGTCCATCAACAAGATAAGAGTTGGGTTGATCTCCCTTATGTAGGGCGATCGAGTAGCAATACCTCGCCAGAGCCTGGTCTCCTCTGACTTCTCCGACCCCGTGACTCCTCGAAAACTTCATCTTCAAATAATAAGTTGATACTACCCCTCGGAGTGCATTTAGACCAGGTCGGCCAAAGATCGCGTTATAGGCAGATGGGGTCCTTACGACTAGAAAGTCGACCCGTGCCTTGGCCAGCTTTGAGCGTTGCCCTACCGCTATGGTCAATGTTATTATGCCTTCGACTGGTACGGCATTGCCAGCGAACCCTACCAGCGGAGAATTCAAAGGCCCCAAGCGGTCGTCGAGCAGGGACATTTCTGGGAAGGCATCATAAAATAACACATCGGTCGAGCTTCATTATCTACCAAAATGCGGCGTACATTGTAGTCAGCAATGTTCAAAGAAATTACATCCGCATCATTGTGCGGGAATTGGATCCCCTGGCCGTCCGCCTCGGTGAAGGTCACGGGTTCCATGGTCCTCTTCCTCTTCACCGGTCCCTCAGGTTCGGTGGCCTCCCCTTGCTGAAGTCCCCCCAAGATAGTGTTGATGACGCCAAGGGATAGCCGATCTTCTTGCTGGTTTTTCCTACTTGGTGGTAACGCTCTTAGCCGATCTTCCTTCTCCTCAGGCTGTCTTTGTAAAAATTGGCTAAGTTTGCCTCGCCTGATGAGCTCTTCGATCTCGTCCTAGAGTTGGATGCACTCCTCAGTGTCATGACCGTGGTCGCGATGGTAAAGGCAGAACTTGTTGGGATTGTGCTTGCTAGGATGGGAACACATTCTCTACGATCTTAGAAGTCGCTTTCGGATCTCCATCAGTACTTGAGTCTTCGGGGCGTTAAGGAGGGCGTAGTTGTGAAATCGTCGTCATCGGGGAGAACTTCGGCACTGGGGGAACCTCGGCGTGCCCTTCCGTCGGGGCATCTCTACCTTCGAGCCTGAGGGGAAGTTCGGGCTCACCCATGATCAAGAGGAGTTCGGGAATGCGGTCGAGCTTTAGTCCGCTTCCTTTCTTCGATGGGCTTGCCTGGCCCGCCGATTCACCGCTTGCTGCTAGCTTTGTCGTCCTTAGCCTCGAAGGCCTCCTTTGCCCAGGCATAACTTTCGGCCCAAGCAAGCATGTCGGCAAAATCCCTGGGATACTTCTTTTCCAGGGAGAATAGTAAGTCGTTCTTCTGAAGGCTGCCCTTGAGAGCGACCATGGCGACTAACTGGTGCAGGTCCCAGACCTCCAGTGCGGCAATATTAAATCGAGTGACGTAAGCCCGGATGGGTTCCCCCTCTTTCTGCCTGATGGCCATTAAGGAATTCGAACCTCAACGTGGATGCCGACTACTGATGAAGTGGGCCGTGAACTATTGACTCATCTGGTCAAACGATAAGATGGTACAAGGCTTGAGCACCGAGTACCAGTTCTTGGTGGCCCCTTTAAGGGTAGAGGGGAAAGCCCGGCATAGGATAGCGTCTGGCGCGCCATGGAGCAATATCATTATTCGAAAGGCTTCCAAGTGATCGACTGGATTGGTGGTCCCATCGTAGCTCTCGAACTGCGGGAGCTTGAAGTTCAGTGGGATTGGTTCCTGCATGATTTTCTACAAAAAAGGAGGGTCAGTGCAGATGTCATTACCGCGTGAGAAGAGAATGTGATGAAGTTCTTCGATTTGTCGGCTCATTTCTAAGAGCCTCTGATCTAGGAGATCTTCACGGTCTCTGATCTCCAAGGTTTTCTTGCAGAATGGGTGCGAAGCTTCACCCTGGGTCGAGCTGCAATCCGAGCAGGGGCTCTCCCTCCATTGCCTTCCTTTTTCGAGGCTTGGAGGTCGGGTAGCCAATGTTGGTTGCCCTTGGACTAGACCACACGGCTTTGGAGAATCCTGCATTGATTGAGCTGGTATTGGGGCCTGTTGGTGCATGGCCTGCACCGCCTGCACTGCCTCCGTGAGACCATGAACCTGTTGGACGAGTAGGTTGAACTGCTCCATGTCCACCGCAGCAACAGGGTGAGCTTGGGTCGCTGGGGATGGATCAGAAGCGGACGGATCCGAACGGGATCGGGCTGCGAAGGCCACCGATCGTCGGGTCGAGGCTCTCCTGGGGGGCATTTTTTTTTTGGAAAGGAATTCTAAAAAGGAAGAAGAGAGATCTCTAGAGTGGGAAGAGAGAAATCATCGCTGAGCACTCCTTTAAGAATAAGAGAACCTCGGAGGTTCGGGGTCCTTCCTCTAGCGCCAATCTGTTGATGTAGAATCTGGTCATCATCGAAATCTGCTGGAGTGGAGGCCGACGAGGTCGCCACTAGGGACCTGCAAAATAAAGTCCCATGTGGAACCGATGGGGGGTGGCTCCAGTAGGACCCTCCGATGATCAAGTCAGCTCTGGCCAATAGGAATGGAGTGCTCGAGAATGAGTTCCAGAGCTAGGAGAAGAAGAGGAGAGCTTAGAGATCCGAGAGATTAGGATTAGCATATCTGGAGGGTCCTTTTTATAGTGGAGCTTGATGATGACAGCTGTAGCCGCATGCTGGCAGGCCGCTCGAGGTCCGACGGAGTCAGTCTCATGGGAAGGTGCTATCTGCAGCGGGTTGATGGTGACAGCCATCGCCGCCTGATAGCGGGTCGCTGTCGCTTGCGGTGGACTGATGGTGATGGCTACAGCTGTCTTAATACTGAGCCACTCAGGGCCGAATGAAGGGTTGAAGGGCTTCGACGTGTGCCCATTTTGGAGGAGTTTGGACTCCTGAAGAGGAAGCTCGAAAGGAGTTTGGCTCTCGTAGGCATTTGGTTGGAGGTGCACGGCTAAGGCTCGACTGCTGGGGAGTTCGATAGGAGCTCGGTCGGTGAGAAGTCCAGCCCCTGAAGAAATCCGGCCGAAGAGGAAGCTTGGAGGGAGTTTGGCTCCTGCAGGTGCCTGGCTGTAACGATGCGAAGAGAGTTCCGCTCTTATGGGAGTTTGACTGAAGCTCGGCGGTTGAGTTTGGCTAGAGCCTGGCTGCTGGGAGTCTAAGGAGCTCGATCACTAAGTAGCTCGGCCAGTTGAAGGGGTTTGGTCCGGACGCTGGGAGTCCGAAGGAGCTCGGCGGCTGAGGAGTCTGAAGGAGCTCGGCCGACTGAAGAGGTTCGATCTGGACGTTGGGAGTCCGAAGGAGCTCGACGGCTGAGGAGTCCAAAGGAGCTCGGTCGCTAAGTAGTTTGACTGGCTGAACGAGTTCGAAGAAGCTCAGCCGCTGGGGGTTCGGCTAAAGCCCGACTGCTGGGCGTCCAAGGAGGTCGGCCGCTAAGTAGTTCGGTCGACTGTAAGGGTTTGGCTAAGATCCATCTGCTGAAGCTCTTCCGCGGCTACTGGTTGCATTAGGCTGAGCATTGAACTAGACTTCGACGGGAGCGGGGTTTATCCCCAACCAGTATGAACCAAAATATGGATTTATATATATAAGAATCTATGGTAGTTTCAGGTCAAAGGATTACTTGCATAAATTCCACTATGAGAACCATCTAATGACATGTAGATAAGACTTCATTAGATATTCTCAATTTGGATCAATTCAGTGAACTCATTCTCTAATGAGCACCCACATTCTTATATTAGTGTCATACACAAGTTATTATGAGATCAATAATCCTGTTAATCGAGCATACAAAGAATTTGCTAGTCTTACCAAAAAATATTGATTCCTAACTCAATGTCCCATCGACTAGGAATATTTAAATTAGGGTTTTTAAGATTTTAGGTCTCACTAGTATGATCTCATCATAATCCTAAAACCATAGCTCTAATTTATAGAGTTCATCATAATCTTAAATAAATAATAAGACACTGCATATGATGAAATAAATGCCTTTATTTATTAAAAATGTCATTACATGAGTCTGGAAGACAAAGAACATCCCAAAAATAAATTGGCTTGAGGGCATATTCCTTTCAATCTCCCACTTGCACTAAAGCCAATCGCCCTTATATTTTAATCCCATACAATCAAGGTGGCGATCAAATAGTTGCAGTGGTAAAGCCTTAGTGAATGGGTCTGCTATGTTGTTCTTTGTATCCACTCGTTCTATGACCACATCTTGTCTTTCAATAATTTCTCGAATGAGATGGAAGCATCTCAGAATGTGTTTGGATTTATGATGAGACCTTGGTTCTTTTGCTTGAGCTACAGCTCCAGTATTATCACAGTAAAGTGGTACTGGATTCTCAATTTTAGGAATAACACCTAATTCAGTGATGAACTTCTTCATCCAGACAGCTTCCTTGGCGGCTTCACTTACAGCTATGTATTCTACTTCAGTGGTTGAGTCAGCTATAGTTGGCTGCTTAGTACTCTTCCAACTCACTGCTCCACCATTCAGAGTAAAGACATACCCTAAAATGGATTTGCTATCATCTGGGTCTGATTGAAAACTAGAGTCAGAATATGCTTCTAGTTTAATATCAGAACCACCATATACAAGAAAAATATCTTTAGTCCTTCTTAAGTACTTAAGAATATTTTTCACAGCTTTCCAATGATCCTCTCCTGGATCAGCTTGAAATCTACTTGCAATGCCTAAAGCATAAGCAACATCAGGCCTTGTACATAACATGGCATACATTATTGATCCTACAGCCGAAGCATAAGGAATAGAACACATTCAATTTCTCTCTTCTGGTGTCATTGGAGACATCTTTTTTGAGAGATGTATGCCTTGACTCATGGGTAAATAACCTCTTTTACTCCCATCCATACTGAATCTTTTTAGTATTAAGTCAATGTACCTTGATTGGGACAAGCCTAGCATCCTCTTAGATCTATCTCTATAGATCTTTATTCCTAGTATATAGGATGCTTCTCCCAAATCTTTCATGGAAAACTTATTTGATAGCCATAATTTGACTAATTGTAACATTGGGATATCATTCCCAATGAGGAGTATGTCATCTACATACAGAACCAAGAATACTATTGTTCTTCCACTAGTTTTCTTGTACACACATGGTTCATCCACATTCTTGATAAAACCAAACTCTTTTATTGTTTCATCAAAATGGATGTTCCAACTCCTTGATGCTTGCTTTAATCCATAAATGGATCTCTTAAGTTTGCATACCTGATTTGGTCTCTCATTTGACTCAAATCCTTCTGGCTGTGACATATAGACTTCCTCCTCAAGAAAACCATTAAGGAAGGCAGTCTTTACATCCATTTGCCATATTTCATAGTCGTGGTATGCTGCTATAGCAAGCATAATCTGAATAGATTTGAGCATGGCAATAGGTGAAAATGTTTCATCATAATCAATCTCCCTATTTTTGCCTAAAACCCTTAGCCACCAATCTGGCCTTATAGGTTTCAATTTGACCATCAGCTCCAATCTTTTTCTTAAAAATCCATTTGCATCTAATAGGATTTATATCCTCTGGTGCATCCACCAAAGTCCATACTTTGTTGGTGTGCATGGATTCTATTTCGGATTGCATGGCAGCCAGCCATTTGTAAGAGTCCTTACTTTTGACTGCTTTCCGTATAGGTCAGAGGTTCGTCATTCTCAATGACTTGGGCTTCATTGTTCTCAATAATGAACCCATACCTTACAGGTGTATTTCTTACTCTTTTAGACCTACGGATAGGAGTTATGTGTTCTGATTCTTTTATGTGATTATATGGTTGAGAAATTTCTATTTGATTTTCTTGAACTTCACTAAGTTCAATATTTCTGCCACTGCCCTTTTCTAGGATAAATTCTTTTTCCATGAAAATGGCATGCCTACTTACAAATACCTTTTGTTCAGTAGGATGGTAGAATAAATATCCTATACTATTTCTAGGATATCCTATAAATAGACATCTGTCTGATCTAGCATCAAGTTTATGTCCAAAATTTCTTTTGACATAAGCTGGACAACCCCATATCTTAAGATACTTAAGATTAGGTTTCTTACTTCTCCATATGTCATATGGAGTACTAGATACAGATTTAGAAGGTACTCTATTCAAGATGTAAATTGCAGTCTCCAGAGCATGACCCCAGAAGAAAATAGGTAAATCAGTGAAGCACATCATGGACCGTACCATATCTAATAAGGTATGATTTTTCTTTTCGGCTACACCATTTAATTACGGTGTATAAGGAGGTGTCCATTCAGAGAGAATCCCTTTAAATTTAAGATAGTCAAGAAACTCACTAGATAAGTATTCTCCTCCCGATCAGATCGAAGGATTTTTATACATTGTCCAGTTTGTTTTTCGACCATACTTTGATACTCTTTAAATTTATCAAAGGCTTCTGATTTGTGTTTCATAAGATACACATATCCAAACCTAGATAAATCATCAGTGAATGTAATAAAATAAGAGTATCCTCCTCTAGCTTGAGTTGTCATAGGACCACATACATCCGTATGTACAAGTCCTAATAACTCATTTGTCCTTTCTCTATGTCCACTAAATGGAATCTTGGTCATTTTACCCATGAGGCATGATTCATAAGTTTCCAATGATTCATAATCAAAAGGATCAAAGAACTTTTCTTTGTATAACTTGTTAATCCTAGCCTCACTAATATGACCTAATCGACAATGCCAGAGTAAAGTATTATTTATGTCATCTCTCTTATGTTTTCTATTTTCATCAATATGAAATATATTATCATCCAAACATAGAGTCAACAAACCATTGCTAAATATGCCAAAACAAATATTTTCATTAGAATATTTGATCGAGCAACCTTCGCTCGTTACATTAAGACTATAACCTTGTTTTAATAACAAGGGTATAGATATAATATTTCTAATGATCTTAGGCATATAATAACAATTTGTAAGCTCTAAGATCTTTCCATAAGGTAACTTCAATATATTTGTCCCTACAGCTTCTGCCTGGATAGATTCTCCTCTAGCGCCATAAAGCTTGAAGTCATCTTTCTTCAAACTCTTAATTTTCTGCAGTCCCTACAAAGATTTGCAGATATGAAAACCACAGTCGATATCTAATACCCAAGAATTTGAAATGAAAGAATTTAATGATAATATAGTATGTATCTCATACATACCTTTTGGTGCATTATTTGCACCAGACTTCACGGTTGCAAGGTAAGCCTTGCAATTCCTCTTCCAATGACCTGCTTTGCCACAGTGAAAATAGGTCATTTGTTCCGGAGACTTTCTTCCCCTTTTTCTTCTTATTTATACCACTTTTAGGATTCAACCTTCTCTTTGAACCCTTTTTGCCTGCCTTCTTCTTGGAGATCCCTTCCACAAGAAGAAGAGGAGCCTTATCTTTCTTGATATGGCTTTCTGCTATCTTGAGCATATTTAACAGCTCAGGCAATGAAGAATTCAGTTTGTTCATGTGATAGTTCATGACAAACTGAGAAAATGAATTCTGGGAGTGATTGCAGGATCAAATCCTGACTTAACTCTCCATCCATTACAAAACCTAATTGACTTAATCGAGTGATTAGGTCAATTACCATCAAAACATGATTTTGTATGGATGTTCCTTCTATCATTCTTGCATGAAATAATTGCTTAGATATCTCATATCTAGCAGTCCTACTATGCTCTCCATAAAGCTCTTTTAGATTGAGCAATATGGATTGAGTGTCCATGCTATCATGCTGCCTCTGTAATTCATTATTCATAGAGGCAAGTATGATGCATTTGACAGTAAGAGAATCATTTTGCCACATCTTGTATGTGGACTTATCTTCATCTGTGGCATCATTTTCTAATGGCTTAGGATCAGGGGTGTCAAGAATATAGGAGAGTTTTTCTTGACTGAGTACTATTTTAAGATTTCTCAACCAGTCAACATAATTTTGACCAGTCAATTTATTTGAATCCAAAATTGAATGTAATGAAAGTGAAGAAGCCATTTAATCTACATAATAAAGAATAATACATAAGCAAACAATTCATGATGACAAACATAATTAAATTAGGACTTTAATTTAATTATGTCTCCCACTAAAAATCATAACCCTCTTATTGATTTTCTTAGTGAGAATAAGATCCTAATTCCTTATAAAAAATCTTGTGGTTGCACAACAAACTTGTTATAAGTTCAAAGGTAGGAAACTCTTTCCAATTGCATTTTATGCAACTCTCTCAAAAAAAAATTTTGCCTCTAAAACATTAATAGCCTTGTGTTAACACAACAAACTTTAATGTTTTAGTTTAAGTAGAACCCTTCATTTCTATACAGTCAAAAATGAAATATAACTACTTTTGTGGTTACACAACAAAGTAGTATATTCAAAATGCTGTAAGCATCTCAATGCACTAGATTAATATTACATCTTTTCCCATGATAGATCTTGTGGTTGCACAACAGAACTAATATGGTTCTAGGAATAATAAGAAAATAGTATGAAGGAAGGCCTTAATGTAGTGAATATAATATTAAGCATTTCAATCTAGAATTAAATTAATCAAATCAGCCAAGTAAATGGGAGAGAAATGGGAGTCCCCCCGTTGCTTTCCTTAGACGCCAATAAATTTGGCCAAGTCAGACAATGGAACCAATTAAAATACCATGTTCCTTTTACTAATCACAAACCAATTTTCCTAGACACCAATAGATCAATTAGACATCCTGACTGATTCAACTATAGATTAATTACACTACAACTTAATATAATTTTTCATAGAGGGATTTAAAAGGTCTCGATGTACATACTGATTTAAATCAAACTAAATGCCTAATAGCATTAATTATGATAAAATTCATGTATAATTATTCTAGGATAACCATCATTATATAGTAAATACTTTCCACTATATCAGGACAATCTTTACAGAATAATATATACAACATAATCTAATTATGATAAGTTAAAAGAATATGATCTTCATCATATAAATAAAAATATGCTAAAAATATTATATCATATTTTTTATTTATGCCATTATACTATAAGCAAAGCATTATATGATTTAACCTAATAAGGCTTGCTCTGATACCACTGATGGATTTGGTGTACAGGGTGGAAGCACGGATTTCAAAGCAAAAATATGAAATCAAATAAACAAAACCCAAGTCCTAGGACCACCTTATTAGCAATTAAATCATATAACATGCATTTATAATATAAAAGAAAATATTAGAACATACCTCTTATCGCTTAAACTCTAAATTGACCCCGATCATCGGTAGTAGTTCGTCAGGGGTTCCACCAGGTGCCCACATGTTCACCCTCCAATGTTGATCCATATAGAGACTTGACCAAGACACCAGCACCTCTGATTTATATAATTAAAATTCTTATAATAAAATCTTTAATTAAATGGGCAAGACCTTCGTAAGCCTTTATGTTACCTTCCTTGCCTTTCCTTATCTTTCTTTTTCCTTTGTCTTCTTAATTTTCCTTCCTAATCTCTTGGTCTTAAGATGACTTCTTGTTCTTATAATGATAAGGTCTAGACAAGAGAAAGAAAGAAAGAAAATTGGATAAAAAGAAAATCTTATAAGAAAGAAAAGATAATGTTCACTACTTTGGACTCTTTTGTGCACCCCTTTTTATAAAGTACGTAGGGGTGCCAACAAAAAATCTCACACCCTTTCCTCATCAAATTCTTACTCTCCATCAACCAATCTCATGCCTCATCAGTAAAAAATGAGATATAGACTTAGTACAAGAGGTGCCTTAAAGCAGAAGGACTCTTGGATTAATTCTACGTAAGTTTTTCTATGAAGAGTCGTGATGCTTCATCTTTGGCGCCACCCTTTTCATCCATTAGATCATGAAACAAAGCTATCCAATGGCTCTAAAAAGGGACACCCATTCAGCAAGAAGGCATGAAGATAAGCTTTGAATAGTCAAAGTCCCAAGAGACTTTGACTAAGTCTAAGAGACGTCAAGGAGGAGTAGGCGGCATGGAGTCTTGGGCGGCAAGGGGTCTTGGGCGATAAAACATCCTAGGCAAAAAATTTAAAAGGAAAAGGAAGTATTTCATCTATAGAAGGACTCTTCTACGCCCCATATCAGATGTTCATGCCAATTAAAAAAATATTTACATGACATAACATATGAAAAAAGTCAAAGAAGGTAGGCACCATCTTATTCCATGCGCCAAAGAGTCTTTTGCGCATGAAAGACTTCCGACATGCAAGAGAGAGACTCTCTGATGCATGGGATGTAGGTATGTGGCACCCAATCTAAAGCTCAATCAATCTAGGTTAATCCAACTCAAGACCAAATCTAATTTGGCTCAAATCAGATCTTAATTAGCCCAAATCGAAAGCCGATTCGAATCCAAGTGCTAGGGTTTGCTATATGTGCTAGCATATTCATCTTGCAGACATGGTCTAATCTAATTAGACCCTTAATCAATTCTCTTTGTGTGTGATCCATTGGGTTCTACATCTAACCAGCAGTATGTCTGGGTGTGATTTGACCTAATCTGGTTAGAACTCAACCAAATCGATTTAGGTCAAAACTAGCCAACCCAATTTGACTTAATTTAGAACACTTTCTAATTTAATGATTAAATTAAAATTTTAATTTGATCAAACCCACAAGACATGATTGACGTCTAGCAATGTATCATGACTATCTAAAAGATGTAAAATTTTGATGAAAATACCAAAAATACCCTTCAGTGAAAATTACCATGCAACTAGATCCTTCGATCTTCTTGCATCCTAAATATGACTCTGAGTATGAAAATATGTCAATCCCAATATCATATTCATTTCTCTTTCAATCTTATGATAATGATTCATTTAATAAAATATTAGAAACCATTTCTAATTTTCATCATGCTTTGATCAAAGTCTTCTTGAATCATTATTTGTTTGAAGCAGGTAGGATGCTATTTCCTCTTACTAGGAGTGATTGATTCCTTGCTAACCTACTCACAATCTTCATATATATAATCTACCATATCCAGATCATCCCATACATAACTAAGTCATGAATGAGTATGAACCAAAATATGGATTTATATATATAAGATTCTATGGTAGTTTCAGGTCAAAGGATTACATGCACAAATTCCACTATGAGAACCATCTATTGACATGTAGATAAGACTCTATTAGATATTCTCAATTTAGATCAATTCAGTGAACTCATTCTCTAATGAGCACTCATATTCTTGTATTTGTGTCATACACAAGTTATTGTGAGATCAATAACCCTCTTAATCGAGCATACAAAGAATGTGCTAATCTTACCGAAAAACATTGATCCCTAACTCAATGTCCCATCGACTAGGAATATTTAAATTAGGGTTTTTAAGATTTTAGGTCTCACTAGTATGATGTCATCATAATCCTAAAATCATAGCCCTAATTTATAGAGTTCATCATAATCTTAAATAAATAATAAGACACTGCATATGATGAAATAAATATATTTATTTATTAAAAATATCATTACATGAGTCTGAAAGACAAAGAACATCCCAAAAATAAATTGGCTTGAGGATATATTCCTTTCAGAGGTTTGTTGAGTTCTGTGTGAAGGGAAAATCCTATTTTCAAGGTCAAGTTTGTTCAGATCTGATTGGATCAAAAGCGATATTTAATTTTTTTTTCTCTTAAATTCAAATTAGATCTAAGACTCTTTAGATCTAATCTTATCAATCTAATAAAATAAAATAAACTAAATTAAATTAAATATAATTTAATTATACCTTTGTTATGGGTAATCCTATTACGTTGTGATAATCCCGATGTTTGCCTGAGGTTCTAGATGTAGCCACGCAAGTGCCCGGTACCTACTGGTATCCACTCAGACAGGATCTAGAGATCTTCTCCTTCTCAATCTATCCTCCAAAAATTAGATCTAGATCTGATCTTGAATATCTTCAAAATAGCTTTTGAAGATCAGCCGTTGTCTCTTGCAGCATTGCTATCTTCTTCCTTTCTTATCACCTTCTCTTGCTTGGATCGTACCAAACTCGAGCCCAAGAATTCTTGGATGTGGATAGGAGAGAGAGGACCTAAAGGTGGCATGGAGAGGATGGGAGAGAAGCTTTGTGGCATGGGCAAAGGGCAGAAGCTCTCAAATCTAGACGTAGATAGGGTTTATATAGACCCTACTATGCCATGCAGTGCCACATCATCCCGATCAATCAAGGCTCTTTATGCAATCAGATCTAAATCTGATTGGTGGGATGACATCATCTGAACCAATCATATTAGAGTCCCTCATAAACCTCCTTAGGTGGCACCAAGACTGGTCAAATAGGACTTCTTGGCGCCACCTAATTTGAAATCATGAAGCAACCTAGAGTCCCATCTATATGGGACTCCAGGCATGATCCTCATGGGACACATGCGTCCCTAGGCATGCACCCCATCCCTTTTTGCTTTTTAGTAGGGGGACAAAGTCCCATGTTCTCTCCTATGGGTGCATGACGCATGGGCAGATGTCTAAGTGTTAAAGGTCAACATTTGACTAAAGTCCAAAGACAAGATTTAGCAGGTGATGGAAAATGGCAGGTGTTGTCTCAAATTCATCTCATAAATTAAGATAACTCTTTTTTAACCTAGACAAGCGTCAGTCAGACCAAGTAAAGATTTTTGAGTGAGTCCAAACACATTTGGCTCAGTCAAGACAAGCTTTAATGATTGTTGAATGAGAACATTAGGCTCAATCGTGTGCTAGCATGATTTCCTTGAAACTAGTTGAATCTTACTCAAATCAATTGAACTGGATTAGTCCAATTGATGATATCCAGATCCAAACCATTATTTGTGTGATTCAGTTAGGTTCAGTTTAGTATGGTAATGGAATACGTCATGATCTCTATCATCGACATCATCGAAATACCTTTCGATGGATCAAAACTTTTCTGATTCAGACAACTAGTATGATCGATCATCCAAATCATTCTAATTGCTCCCAAAATCCACCAGTGACACCTAGCAGCATATGGTGGCAACCCATCAAAATTGAAAGTGAACCTCTTGGTGTAGTTACCTATGTGATTAAGTTTCTCTATCTTGAGCCCCGACCGGATTAGGGTTAAGGTGATCTCATCAAACCCTAATTTTCGTCATATGAATTAATCATTCGATTCAAGTCCAATATGAAAACTCTAATAGAAACTTTTTCTATTATGTTACTTTGGCATGGCCATGGGCTTATGGACTTGATCCTCATGATCATCATAGGGCTGCTTGTCATCTACCGAGGTAGATAGATCCCCTATCAGTGCAATCCAATTCCTATAATGAACATGCTATGACCAACATACACCTCAGGATTTTGAATGGCTAGGAGACCGAGTTATGGTATAGTCAAACTATAACATCCTCATGGTGAACTACTGATGCACCTCAGATCAAAGAACTAGACACACCACTGCAGCTTTGAGCCAATCATCAATAAGAAGGTAGACTTCCTCATGACTGCTCGAGGTGGTCATGCTCAGTACCCTCATTCTCTAACGAGTACTTGTACTCTTGCTTTGATGTCTCTATACCGAATACTCAAGACTCATCTATCCTAAAAAAGTGATCATACACCAACCATTCGAATCAATCACCATCCTCATGATGATCCTATGGTCGAGAGCATTTTATTAGTTAATAATGAAAATTCATGTCTTAAATTTTTAACTCTTGAAAATATAAACCGTCATTACCATTAACTCAAGGGATGTATCACAGACACTTTCAAATACACATTACGATAGAAAATAACCCATTTTATTATTTATAATAAAAATTATAATTTTGCCCCTAATTGTGTATTACAAGTGTCAGCCAATTTTTGGGGCACACATATCTAACAAACTCCTACTTGACCTAAAGCCAATTGGCTATAAATCTAAGTTCCATCTTCTCAAGGTGGGCTTCGATCTTCTACTGGCCCAATGATTTTGTGAGTGGGTCTGCCACATTGTATGTGGAGTTGACTCTTTTGATCCCGACATAATCGTTTTCGAGGTAATCATGGATAAGGTGGTATCGCCGCTTGATGTGCTTGGATATTTGATGAGACCTTGGCTCCTTAGCAAGAGCAATGGCGCCATTATTGTTGCAGTATAGAGGAATGGCATCCAATGGCATCACTCCGATCTCTAGGGTGAATTTTTTGTACCAAAATGTCTCCTTCACAGCTTCTGATGCAGCGATATATTTCGCTTCCATGATTGAATCTGCTATCATTGTCTGCTTAGAACTCTTCCAATTGACAGCACCACCATTACATACAAATAGACTTCTAGATGTTGACTTTCGATCATCTATATTAGACATAAAATCTGAGTCTGTATGCCCCTAGACTTGGAGTTCTCCATTACCAAAAACCAACAACATATCCTTAGTTCTTCTCAACTACTTAAGGATACATTTCATAGAAGCTCAGTGTTCTTCACCTGGATTCGATTGATATCTGCTCATGACACTCACAGCATGGGCTATATCAGGTCGTGTACATAACATGGCATACATGAGGCTCTTGCTCATGCATTCAATCTTCTCTGATGTGTTGGGACACATTTTTTAGAGAGATGAATGCCATGTCAGAAGGGTATAAATTCACTCTTAGAGTTTTCCATGCTAAACCTCTTTAGCACTTCCTCTATGTACATCTTCTATGAAAGACCTAGCATCCTATTTGGTCTATCTCTATAGACTTTGATTCTTAGAATGAAGGATGCTTCTCCTAGGTCTTTCATAAAGAATTTTTTAGATAACCATATTTTAACTATGGTCAACATGGAAATATCATTCCCAATAAGGAGGATATCATCCACGTACAGTACGAGGAAGACAATAGCACTCCCACTGACCCTTTTAAAAACACATGGTTCCTTCTCATTTTTGATGAAACCGAATAATTTGATCACATCATTAAAATGAGTATTCTAGCTCTGAGATGCTTGCTTGAGTTCATATATGGACCTTTGCAGTTTGCACACTTTGTGATCAGTATCACTGGATGTGAGACCTAGTGGCTGTTCCATATAGATATCTTCCTCAAGGTATCCATTTAAAAATGTCGTTTTTACGTCTATTTGCCATATTTCATAATCGAAATAAGCTACAATAATAAGTAATGTGCGGATGAATTTTAGCATAGCTACTGACGAAAAGGTATTCCGATAGTCAATGCCTTCGCACTGACTATAACCTTTTGCCACTAATCTAGCTTTGAATGTCTCCACATTTCCATCTACACCAATATTTCTCTTGTAGATCCATTTACATCCAATAGGTACTATACCTTCTGGTGGATCTACCAAGGTCCAGACTTGGTTTGAGTGCATCAAGTTAATTTCTGACTTCATTGCCTCTAACCACTTTTTGGAGTTGATATCCGATATCATCTCATCATAGGTTTTGGGATCACCATGAACTCCATTACCTATGAGGAATATTTCCTCTACTTTCTCTAAAATAGTACCTAAGTACCTCTTAAGGGGACGGAAAACCTTTTTCGATCTATGAGGTGAAGGAGGTAGTGATTATATTGGCTCAACCTGATTTAGTTCCATAGAGTCCTTAGCTCATTGCTCTTAGAAGACTTTCTCTTCTAGCTTGATTTGCTTTCCAATGTCGCTATCTTGAATAAACTATTTTTCAAGAAAAATGACATGCCGACTCACAATCACATTATGGTCTTCTGGAATATAGAAATAATATCCTAATGCTTCTTTAGGATATCCTATAAATTGAGCTCTAAAAGACCTATAGTCTAACTTGTCTGCTTGTTGTCTTTTGACATGAGCCGGACAATCCCAAATTCTGAGATGACTTAGACTTGGTTTCTTACAATGCCATATCTCATATGGTGTGGTAGGAATGGTTTTAGAGAAAATCCTATTCAATAAATATATAGTACTTAAAAGACTATGTCTCCAAAAAAAATTAGGAAGGTCTATGAAGCTCATCATAGATCCGACCATATCTAATAGGGTTCGATTTCTCAATTCTAAAACCTCATTGAGTTGAGGTGTTCTAGGTGGAGTCCATTGAAAGACTATGCCATTTTGCTTGAGATAGTCCAGAAATTCTCGACTAAGGTATTCACCTCCTCGATTTGATTAAAGAACCTTAATGAATTTTTCAGTTTGCTTTTCGACTTTATGTCTGAATTTCTTAAACTTTTCAAAAGCTTCAGACTTGTAGCTCATAAGATACACGTACCCATACCGAGATAAATCATTGATAAAGGTTATGAAGTAGTCAAAATAGCCTCTAGTCGGTACATCAAATGGGCCTCATACATCAGTATGTACTAGGGTTAGTAGATCCGTTGCCCTTTCTCCATGTCCTATAAAAGAGAGCTTAGTCATTTTACCCTGAAGACATGATTCACAAATTGAATATGACTCGAGAGTCAATGGACTCAATAGTCCAATTTTCTTCAATTTGTTAATCCTATCTTCTACTATATGACCTAGCCTTAGGTGCCATAGATACCTATCGTTTGAACTATCCCTGGGTCATTTTAGGGCATTCACATTTTGCTCGATATTAAAGATAGATACATCAATATGTAACTAGTAGAGACCGTTAATGAGGAAACCACTTACAATTTTATTTCTTTCATAAAGAATATTATAATGATCCTTAAGAAAACTAATTACATAGCCTTCTTGTGCTAAACATGAAAAAAAAATCAAATTTCTGCTTGCTGTAGGCACATAATAACAATCCCTAAATATTAAATCTAAGCCAGATGGTAGTCGAAAAGAGTAGGTTCCCATGGCCAAAACAGCAATCCTTACTCCATTTTCGATGCGTAGGATCATCTCACCATCCCTCAGCCTCCTACTATCCTTAAGATCGTACATAGAAGTGCATAAATGAGCACTAGAACTAGAGTCAAGCACCCAACTAGATGTAGAAGAAATCGTAAGGTTAGATTCAATAATGAGCATACCTCCAGAAGAACCTGTCTCCTTATTCTTTAGGGTGGTTAGGTATGTAGGTCAGTTCTGCTTCTAGTAGCCATCAGTATTACAATGGAAATATTTTCCTTTATCAACGGCCTTCTTCTTTAGCTTTGTCTTCTTTTTCTTTCCACCTTCCATCTTCTACCTTTTCATAGACTTCTTCTTCTTTCCAAAAGACTTTCTCTTAGAAGAAGTCCATTTCATAGCAAGTACTAAGCCTTTAAAATATTTCATAGAAAGCTCAGCAGTAACCAACATATTCATAAGTTTGGCCAGAGTTTTCTAAAGTTTATGCATATGATAGTTCATGATGAACTGCCCATATGCATCAGTCAAGGATTGCAGAATTATATCATTCTATAGATCCTGGTCAAACTTCACTTTGAGCTTCTCAAGCTCTTCCAAATCCTTGATCATCATCAGACAATGATCTTGGACTAACTGTCCATCATGCATTTTAGTCTTAAACAGTCATTTAGTGATCTGATATTTGGTTGCACGACTCTGTTCACCAAACAACTCTTACAGGTGAGCTAACATTTGATGAGCAGTCTTGATATCTTCATGTTGGCACTGAAGCTCATTAGACATTGAGCCCAATATGTAGTATCTGATCTTGTTATCTTCATCCACCCATTTGTCACGAGATGCTCTCTATTCAACGGACGGACGGGCTAGTAAGGTGAGGGGATCCTGGTCCAATACATGAGTTAACTTTTTAGAATCTAAAATAATTTTAATGTTTTAGAGCCAATCATTATAATTGGATCTGGTCAGTCTATGGGTGTCCAGGATACGAGCTAGTGGGTTGGATGCAGATTTTTTTTTTTCTATAGAGAGTCAAAATTTTTATTTAGATTTTATAATTAAGACTTGACCAATTTATTTAAAAATTTTATTTTTAAATAAATTAACTTTCACTATTTTCTTTGGATCCCTACACTCTCTCTGTAGAGATGCAAAAATTTTCATGATTAATAATTTTTAGTGGATGGTGTAGTCCCACCAACTAACTCATCACCTCACCTAACAGTTATTGGAGATGGGTTAGTCAATGAGTAAACAACTCTTATCCAATATTCTCTAATCATGGTGCACCTAGGCTTGGTCTCTAATTCATGCATCTCACCATGCCCGAAATATTGATCCACTCCTTAGTTAAGTCAGACCCACCATTTGCATAGATTGGATTCCTAATTGGGTCTCTCACCATATTCAAAATATTAAGCCCAATCAATCTTCTAGCCCATAGCATCCAATACCTAATAGACATGGTTGCGTCTTCCTGGTGCAACTGAACCACTATGATCAATCGAGAATAATCAACCTCGAGAAGGGCCCGCATATCTACAATGGTGGAAGATCTTAAACTTAATCTTTTCTTAGGGAGATTTGATTTAGATCTTTTTAAACTTGACTTGACATAGCTATAACCATTATGACTAACCTAGTAGCATGGGTTAGCTTAGATTATTAGTCACCTTAGATCTGGACTAAGCCGACAAATATGGTCAGGTATGTGAGACCGATGGAAGGGATATGCCACTAACTCAACAAGAATGCATTCGAGTCGAGTAGCTCTCAATTAAAAACCAATCGATCGTATCTGCCAAACTTATCTTAGACACCAAATTGTTGAGCTAGAACCAATCGGGTTAGCCTATAATCCAGACTCTAACCGTTGAGCCTAATTAGGTCTTAACTTGATCGATCACTCATGTGACTCGATCTTGACCCAGACTTAATCCTATCATGCTACTCAATTTAAGCACTCTTGATCCCATCTAACCGACTCTTGATTCAGTTTGATCAACCGCTAGATCTAATTGAGCTACCCAAGCCCAAACTCAATTTTGTGAATATGTCTTAGATATAAAAGTTCTCAATTTTAGACCTAATATATTTCATAACTTTAATTCTTAATTAAGCTTAGGGTTCATAAACAAAACATGTAAATAAAATCTTAGGGTTTTACGATCTAAGTTTTACAGAAAATAAGTTTTTGATTTCTGATTAAGGACGAACGCGTAGCACCCCAGCACATCATAAGAACACCCCATCGAATAGAAGGAGAAGGCCTTTAAATCCTTCTTTGCTCTTATGACCAGATGGCCAAGGGGAATGCCTTAATCAGAAACACGATGAATCTACAAAACTAGTTAGATCTACATCATATATCACATATAAAAATTGATCTAACTTAAGAACATGTTTTGCATACATCTTATGTATCATATCATGCATATTTCTAGATTTAAATTATCTCATAAATATCTAAAAAATAAAATTTAAATTTGATCATATAAAATTAAATTTATTCAAGATAATTTTATAGATCTATTCTACAACTAGTCTAAACATGCATCAATCATATCTCATATGAATAAATTAAATAAATTTATTTTCTATTTTTTAGATCTAATTATAATATTTATAATATTAAAAAATAATAAATAAATAGATCTAAAAATTATAATTGATCAAATTAAAATTATGATGATGTTAGACTACATATAGAATAATTCTATTCCTAGTCTAGTCATGCATCTCATACATCTTTGATCTAAATTATTTAATTTTTAATTTTCTAATTTTAAATCTAATCACATCTTATGTGATATTTTAAATTCTCTAATTATTAGATAAAAATTAAAATAAAATTAGATCTGATGAATTTTGGAACTTGGCTCTGATCCTAGTTGAAGAAAAAATCCTATTTTTTGGATCAGGTTCATTTAGATCTGATTGAATCAAAAAAGATATTTTAAAAAAAAATTTCTTAGATCTAAATTAGATCTAAGACTCTTTAGATCTGATCTTATCAATCTAATAAAATAAAATAAAATAAAATAAATTAAATCTAATTTAATTATACCTTTATTATGGGTAATCCTATTACCCTATGATGATCCCGATGTTTGCCTGAGGTTCTAGATGTAGCCACGCAAGCGTCTGGCATCTATCGATATTCACATGGGCAGGATCTAGAGATCTTCTCCTTCTCAATTTATCCTCCAAAAATTAGATCTGAATCTGATCTTGAAGGTCTTCAAAATAGCTTTTGAAGATCAGCCGTTGTCTCTTACAGTAGTGCTACCTTCTTCCTTTCTTATCGCCTTTCTCTTGCTTGGATCACACCAAACTCAAGCCCAAGAACTCTTAGATGTGGATAGGAGAGAGAGGACCTAAAGGTGGCATGGAGAGGGAGGGAGAGAAGCTTTGTGGCATGGGCAAAGGGCAGAAGCTCTTAATTCTAGGCATAGATAGGGTTTATATAGATCCTGCTACGCCATACAGTGCCACATCATCCCGGCCAATCATGGCTCTTTGTGCAATTAGATCTATATCTGATTGATGGAATGACATCATCTAATCAAATCAAATTAGAGTTCCTCATAAACCTTCTTAGGTGGCACCAAGACTGGTCAAATAGGACTCCTTGATGCCTCCTAATTTGAAATCATGAAGCAACCTGGAGTCCCATCTGTATGGGATTCCAAGCATGATCCTCATGGGACACACACCTTCCTAGGTGTGCACCCCATCCCTTTTTGCTTTTTAGTAGGGGGATAAAGCCCCATGTTCTCTCCTATGGGTGCATGACACAAGGGTAGATGTCTAAGTGTCAAAGGTCAACATTTGACCAAAGTCCAAAGACTAGATTTAGCAGGTGACGAAAAATGGCAGGTGTTGTTTTAAATTCATCTCATAAATTAAGACAATCCTTTTCTGACCTCGACAAGTTTTAGTCAGACCAAGTAAAGATTTTTGAGTGAGCCCAAACATGTTTGGCTCAGTCGAGACAAGCTTTAATGATTGTTAAAGGAGAACATTAGGCTCAATCGTGTGTTAGCATGATTTCCTTGAACCTAATTGAATCTTATTCAAATCAATTGAATTGGGTTAGTCCAGTTGATGATATCCAAATCCAAACCCTTATTTGTGTGATCCAGTTAGGTTCAATTGCATATGGTAATGGGATACGTCATAATCTCTACCATCAACATCATCGAAATACCTTCCGATGGATCAAAACTTTTCTGATTTAGACAACTAGTATGATCGATCATCCAAATCATTCTAATTGCTCCCAAAATCCACCAATGACACCTAGCAGTATATGGTGGCAACCCATCAGAACTAAAAATGAATCTCTTGGTATAGTTACCTATGTGACTAAGTTCCTCTATCTTGAGCCCCGACCGGATTAGGGTTAAGGTGATCTCGTCAAACCCTAATTTCTGTCATATGAATTAATCATTCGATTCAAGTCCAATGTGAAAACTCTAATAAAAATACTTTCTATTATTTCACTCTACCCTAGCCATGGGCTTATGGACTTAATTCTCATGATCATCATAGGGTTGCTCCTCATCTACCGAGGTAGATAGATCTCCTATTGGTGCAATGTAATTCCTATAATGAACATGCTATAGCCAACATACACCTTAGGATTTTGAATGGCTAGAAGATTGAGTTATGGTGTAGTCAAACTATAACATCCTTAAGATGAACTGTCGATGCATCTCAGGTCAAAGGACCAAACACACCACTACAGCTTCGAGCCAGTCATCGATGAGAAGGTAAACTTTCTCATGACTGCTCGAGGTGGTCACACTCAGTGCCCTTATTCTCTAATGAGTATCTGTACTCTCGCTCCAGTGTCTCTACACCATAGACTCAACACTCATCTATCCTAAAGAAGCGATCGTACATCAATCTTCTGGATCAATCACCATCCTCATGATGATCCTATGGTCGAGAGCATTTTATGAGTTAATAATGAAAATTCATGTCTTAAATTTTTAACTCTTGAAAATATAAACCATCATTACCATAACTTAAGGGATGTATTATAGACACTTTCAAATACATATTACGATAGAAAATAATCTATTTTATTATTTATAGTCAAAATTATAATTTTGTCCTTAGATATGTATTTCAAGTATCAGTCAATTCTGGCTTCTAGGGCACACATATCTAACACTCTGAAGATCTAAACATCTCCCATCACTTCACATCGGTAGCTCATCCACAGGCAAATGAAAAAGCTGAAGTGACCAATCAGACCCTACTGTAAGGCATCAAGATAAGACTCGAAAGAGCAAGAGGAGCCTAAGTGGACGAACTCTATGATGTTCTGTAGGCATACCGCACTATCCAAAGGCTGCTGACTGAAGAAACATCATTCATCTTAGCTTTTGGAATAGAGGCAGTCATCCCGATTGAACTTATACTTCCATCAATGTGGGTTGTGGCTTTCAATGAGCAGCATAACTCGCAGAACCTTAAAGCCAACCTTGACCTACTAGAAGAAAAAAGAGAGAAAGCCCAAGTTCGGATGGCAGCTTTTAGACGAAGGGTGGCCCAATACTATAACTCCAAAGTCAGAGATAAAATATTCAGAGTGGGGGACTTAGTATTTTGGCGAGCCACCATCTCTCAGCCTCAGAGCCAGAAGAAGCTTGCCCCAAATTGAGAAGTACCCTACGAGGTCACGAAGGTCATCCGACCCTTGACGTATTACTTGAAGAAACTCGGGAGGGGAGACCTACCTTGACCACGAAATTTGAAAAATCTATAAATGTATTATCGATGATTTGATTATAATGAAATCCTCCTACTTCAACATCCTAATCTTTATTGTGTACCCATGATAAACGGGGACTATCCCCCAAACTTGATCTCACGATAAATACAGTTCATTAGGAATAGGAGGAGAACCCCATGCTAATATGAGCAAAGTCGAAGGCCTCATTCATTATAGATGAGATGAGGGGAGAGGCCCTGACAACAGCCCTAATGTGCCCCTACAATCCGTTAGGAATAGCAGGAGAACCTCATCCTAATATGAGCAAAGTCGAAGGCCTCATTCATTTTAGACTAGATGAGGGGAGAGGCCCTGACAATAGCCCTAATGTGCCCCTACAGCCCATTAGGAACAAGAGAAGAACCTTGTCCTAACATGAGCAAAGTCGAAGGTCTCATTCATTTTAGGTGAGATAAGGAAGGAGGCCCTAACAACGGCCCTAATTTGTCCCTATAGCCTATTAGGAATAGGAGGAGAACCTCGTCCTAATATGAGCAAAGTCGAAGGTCTCGTTCATTTTAGATGAGATGAGGGGAAAGGCCCTGACAATTGCTCTAATGTGCTCCTATAGCCCATTAGGAATAGGAGGAGAACCTCATCCTAACATGAGCAAAGTCAAAGGCCTCATTCATTTTAGATGAGATGAGGGAAGAGGCCCTGATAATGGCCCTAATGTGTCCCTACAGTCCATTAGGAATATGATGAGAACCTCATCCTAACATAGGCAAAGTCGACGATGGAGGGAGAGATCCTACCGACAATCCTAACGCACCCTCGTAAGCCATGTTAAGAATAAAAGAAAAGTCTCATCCTAACATAAGCAAAAGTCGAAACCTCATAGACCGAAGATGTGGAGAAGGAAGAAGCTTGGTGGAGAATCCTTACATGTGTTTTCCCATGATAACTTGACTACATCAAATGCAAAAGGCAGAATCTTATCCTGATTTGCAAGAGAGGTCCTAGTTCGACATCCATAATAAGCCCAGCGTCCACAACAAGCTCAACGCCTGCAATAAGCATTTCATAAGAAAACAATAGAGAAAAAAAATGAGGTAAAGAAGGTAAGATCGCAAATAGGCCTCAGATTCATGCGAAATAAAAATAGCAAAAAATATATTATTTCATTACAAAAATAAGTTCATTACAAGCAAAGCATAGGCCGACAAGGTGGAATACATTGAAAGAAAGAAAAAAAGAAGGGGAAGAGGTCAAAGCTTTAAGGCAAACCGGATTCTTCAGACTTCGGGCTGCCGGCTTTAGCCATCACCAAGGCCTGCTTTAGCCTAAGAATTTTCTCCTCAAGCTCCTTCTTCTGGAAGAGACCATCTACATACATTCTATTGGTAAGCTAAAACTTACCCTCAAGCTCTCATCACTGTCTCCTTAAAACTTTAGACTCAACCTCCGCGCGTCCTCGATAGCCCGATGTTCATAGGCAAGCTGAAGCTTCAGCCATTGAACCTCGGCCTACTCCGCCCCAACCACCTCTGAAAGCTCACCAGCGATCCTCTTCAAGGAGGTCATCTCCTCCGACTCACCACTCGCACTGGCTCCCTAGTTATTGTGCAGTCGCTTCTGAAGATGAGCTGCCTCATCTCTGGCAATCTTGAGCTCACCTTTAAGCCTGGACATCTTCTCCACCCAGGTCACTCGATAGCTATTATACTAGTGCTCAGTATCTTACAGTTGCTTCTAAAGCTGAAAAAACTTTATTGACTAGTTCGAGTCATATCGAGCCTTATCAATAGATCACAGTGAGCTTCCTTCTAGAAGATGGATCTTTTCCCCGGTATCCTTCAAGCCACCTTCAAGAGAGCTGATCTTCACTGTCAGTGCCCAAGACTTATCGCTGGCGTTCTTTTGAGTTCGGTGACCTCCTTCTCAAAGCTGCCCTTTCGAATACTGAAGCTCACCGCTTCCTTCATATGCAAGCCTCGGAGGTGAGTGACCTCTTTGGTAGCCTCAGAAGCATTCTTTCATGAGGCTCGAAAGTCATCCTCCATCTTCTTCAACTTCTTCCTCAGAAGATGATCTTCCTTCCTTAGGTTATTTATCAAGGGCTTTATCAAAACCCCATGAGGTAGTGGATCAGCATTGGTGGGAGACTACATTCGAGATACGAAAAGCGCTCAACGGTATGAAAAAAAATGACTTCATTTAATCAAAACTTTCGAGTACAAGACACAAAGAAAAAGAGGAGTACAACTACTCGAGGATCTCAACCTTAGAGGATGGAGTCGGATTGCTCTCGACCACCTCAGGTTCCCAAACTAGTTTGGACGCCTCTACGGTGGGTTCAGATAGGCCAAAAGTGAGCTCATTAAAGGAAAAATTGACTACAGTATTAGATGGTCCCACCTCCACATCGTCTTCCTCCTCCAGAAAGTCGAGGTCGAGCTCGAGGAACCTTCGGGCTACCTTGCCTTCATAGAGCTCAAAATCTTTGATAAATGCTTCTTGGTTGAACTTGACGTTCAGGTTCTGCATCTTGAAAGAGGTCTTGAACTCTTCCATGGCTTGGGTCATTGCCTCCGAGATCGACTTCGCCTTTTGGGTCTTAAGTTTGGCAACCCCATTTTTGGCTTTCTTCCTCCTCTCCTCCTCCAGAGCCAGTGCGACCTTTAGTCCAGCCAAGGTGAACTCCTCTTCGTGGAGTGCATCCTAAAGACTTTTGATGTCTGCCATCTTCTCCTCGGTGAGATGCTCGACCTCGATGATCCTCTCTTGAAGATGGCGAACCTCAGCTCGAAGGCCCTCCTAGGGCTTCTATGCCTCCATCTCCTGACGATGCACCCTCTTGATGTGAGCGAGCATCTGGTGATCCAACTGCAATAAATGATTGGTGTTAAAAAAAAAAAAGAAAAGAAGAAGGAGAGAAGAAGAAGAGTGCATGAGAGAAAAGAAAAAGTCGAGCAATGGAGCAATCACCTTGAGGATGGTTTTGAGAGAACTCCAAATGAGCTGCCGTGAGTTCAGGTTGGCCATCTGGTCCACCACCTCAGGCATGGAAAATCTATCGACAAGATCCCGAACAATCTCTGGGTTGTCGAAGGGATCCTTCTCTCGTTTGTTGTCGTTGCCATTCGGTCCGCCTAAGCGAGCCTTGCAGTACGTCTTCGCAATGGCTTTCCTTTTTCTTCCCTCTCCTATCCCTTTCCTGATAGGGAGCTCCAAAACTCGATCCCCACTAGAGGGACCTGAGGGCATGGAAGGCATCGATCTACGCTAGTAGTATCAATCTTGACAGTTAGGACAATCTCGATGCCGACGATGACCTCGGACGCAGTAGCAGTGGAGTAGGAGACTCGAGAGCTGGAAATGCCGACCTTCGCCCTCTTTGAGCCATCTACTTGCTCCTTCCCTTTTCTCTTCCTGGTGAAGAGCCCTTTGGTAAGCATTTTGGCAGCTTGTGCATCCATTTCTATAGTAGAAAAAGAAGAGCAGTCAGTAGTAATAGACGTGTGCAAAATCATGTGGATTCGAAAATCAAAAGATGTACCAACAAGATCATGGGGACTCAAATCTAGGTTGAACAAGGTCTGTTCTTTTAGAAGGTCGAAAAGAGGAGGAGCTCAGTACACCTTGAGTTTATCGGAGGAATCAAGATCGGCTCCGTCTAAGCTAGGAGCTCGGTGAACTGACTCTCTAATACAACCCCATGAAGGAAGACCTAGTGGCAAGGTCGGACAATGAACAAAAAAGAATTTTTTCTTTCAGTTGTGAATGGAAGAAGGGGCACCTTTCAATAACCTCTTCTTGCCAATCTAGAGAAAAAATACCACCAATCCTTCATGAAAGGATGATGCTTGAAGGTATAGAAGTTCCTAAAAAGCAAAATGATCAGCTAGATCTTGATCAATCGACAGAGGAAGAGAAAACCTATGACGAACCAAAAGGAGTTTGGTATGATAGATGTAAAGAGGATGTTTAAAAATTAGAAGAGGATGACTATGAAATGGGGCAGCGGGAGTCTAAGCTCGGCGTGCAAAGCTTCTAAGTACAAACAAAACCAGTCAATCGAAGGAGAACTGACACGATCGTCGGAGCTAGAGAGTTTAAGGTCATATTCTGGAGGAATTCCATATTGGATTTGGATCAGAGAAAGATCGTCTGGGGTAAGGATGGATGGGATGGCGTCTGGAGCAAAAGATGAGTGGGACATGATCCTAGGTTCTACCTCGGCCATGGGTGCAGAATCAAAGAAGATTGGTCTGGACGAGCCCCACGAACCGATGGAGTGGGATGTTTCGGAAGACATTCAGATTAAGATGAACCCCAAAAAAACCCTCCTAAAAAAAATTAAAAAAATAAAGAGCCAGATGTGATAAGCACGAATAACCTAAGAGAAGGGTTAGAAAACTAATCTAAACTATTTGGGGAGGATGAAAGGATGATGGATGCGATGAGAATCAATGGAAAGGGTGTTCGGAGCTCAGAAAGATGATAGAAGGATGAGACCCATGGGAAGAAGGCAAATGCGAGCCGAAGGAAGAAGAAGACTCGGGCAGGGAATACTTCCAAATAATAGGAGAAGGCCTTAAATAGCCAAAGGTAACTCAAAGTAGTTATGATTATGGATCGACTTCGGTCGGTCAGCGTGCTGAAGGAAAATCCTGATTTTTCAGACCAGGTTCGTTCAGATCTGATCAGATCAAGAGATATATTTCAAAATTTTTTCTTTGACCTAGATCAAATCTAAGATGTTTCAGATCTGATTATTATTATTTTGAAAATTAAAATAAAATCAGATTTAATTTACCTTGAAGTGGGTAATCCTATTACCCGTTGATGATCCTGTATGCAGCGGAAGGTTCTGGATCTAGCCACGCAAGTGCCTGGCCTCTACCGGTATCCACTTAGGCTGGATCTAGAGATCCTCTTCTTCTCTATCACGTCTCCAAAAATTAGATCTGGATCTGATCTGGAGGATCTTCAAAACTCCTTTTGAAGATCAGCAGTCATCCTTTGTAGCAGCGCAGCCTTCTAGCTTTCACTCGCCTTTCTCTTATCTAGATTGCACCAACCAAGGTCCAAAACCCTTTTGGATGTGGAGAGGAGAGGGAGAAGATGCTTTGGCATGGAGGAGGAGAGGAGAAAAGGCCTTGGGGCATGGAGATCTCAATTAATTCATATTTTTCTTTGAGTTGGGCGTAGGGTCTTATTTATAGACTAACTGTGATCCAACTCCTCTTCTTCCCAACCAATCACAACTCTTTGTGAAATTAGATCTAAATCTGATTGGTGGGAATAGAGTCCCCTGGATTCCTCCTTAGAGGGTGCCTAAGACCAGTCAAAGTTGGTTCTTAGGAGAACTCTAATTGGAATCCAAAAAGGAGATGGAGTCCCTGTCCAACAGGTACTCCTGGGTGCCTCCAACTTGGGCACACACCAAGGGTGGTGTGCGTCCTCTTCCTTACCAGGTTCTGGTAGGGTGACAGGTCCCCACCAACTCTCCAATAAGTGCATGACACGTGGACAGAAGTCAAAGTGTCAATGGTCAACATTTGACTAGTCAAAGATAGACTTTTGACCAAAGTCAAAGAATAAGAAATGGTAGGTGACCAAAAATGGCAGGTAATGTCTTACAAAATAAGACAACCTTTTCTGACTTGGACAACCTCTAGTCAGACCATATGAAGGCCTCTAATTGAGCACAAACTCCTTTGACTCAATGGCCAACATTGGACAGAAGTCAAAGTATCAATGGCCAACATTTGACCAATCAAAGGTAGACTTTTGACCAAAGTCAAAGAATAAGAAATGGCAGGTGACCAAAAATGGCAGGTAATGTCTTACAAAATAAGACAACCTTTTCTGACTTGGACAACCTCTAGTCAGACCATATGAAGGCCTCTAATTGAGCACAAACTCCTTTGGCTCAGTCAGGATAACTTATTTATGATAGCAAAAGAAGAACGTTAGGTTCAATCTAGTGCTAGCACGATTTCCTTGAACCTAATTGAATCTCATTCAGATCAATTGAACTAGATCAGTTCAATTGATGATCACCAGATTCAAACCCTTGTTTGTGTGACCCAGTTAGGTTTAGTTCTGTATGGTAATGAGATATGTCATGATCTTTATCATTGACATCATCGAAACTCCTTTCGATGGATCAAAACTCTTCTGATTCGAACAGTTAGAATGATCGATCATCTAAATCATTCTAATTGCTCCCAAAATCCACCAGTGACACCTAGTAGTATATGGTGGCAACCCATTAGAGCTGAATGCGAACCTCTTGGTACAGCTACCTATGTGATTAAGTTCTTCTATCTTGAGCCTCGATCAGATTAGGGTTAAGGTGAACTAATCAAACCCTAGTTTCTATCATATGATGTAATCATTCGATTCGAGTCCGATGTTAAAATCTAAATAGAAACTCTTTCTATTATTTCACTCTACCATGGCCATGGACTTTTGGACTTGATTCTCATGATTATCATAGGGCTGCTCCTCTACCATCGAGGTAGATAGATTCCATCTTGATGCAATCTAGTTCCTACAATGAACATGCTATAGCCAACATACACCTCAGGGTTTCGAATGGCTAGGAGACCAAGTAATGGTGTAGTCAAACTATAACACCCTCAAGGTAAACTGTTGATGCACCTCAGGTCAAAGAACCAGACACACTACTGCAGCATCGAGTCAGTCATTGACGAGAAGGTAGACTCTCTAATGACTACTCGAGGTGGTCACGCTCAGTGCCCTCGTTCTCTAACGAGTACCTGTGCTCTCACTCTAGTGTCTCCACACCGTAGACTCAAGACTCATCTACTAAAGAGAAGCGATTGTACATCAACCTTTCGAATCAATCACCATCCTCGTGATGATCCTATGGTCGGGAGCATTTTATGAGTTAACAATGATTATTCATGTCTTAAATTTTCAACTCTTGAAAATATGAATTATCATTACCATTAACTCAAAGGATGTATCACAGACACTAAATACACATATGTGATAGAAAATAACCCATTTTATTGATATTAGTCAAAATTATAATTTTGCCCCTAGAAATGTATTATAAGTGTCAGCCAATTCTGGCTTCTAGGGCATATATATCTAACACGTGCACCACATGTCCCACTCATCATGATAGAGAAGAGACGACGGGCAGAGTTCTTATGGCACCGTACCTATGGTAGAGTTTTGGCAGAAGATTCGAAGGGCTATCTTTTCGAACTCATTTCAAACTTAGAAAATTTCGGTGCTAGCATGGTAAACATCGAAACGTCTCATCCTGACAATCATGGAAATCCGGGATCGAACATTGGTCATCACCTTTTTTCCTTCCTTCAAATTTCGAACTCGAGAGTAGGGGGACTATTGTTGGGGATAAACCCCGCTCCCACCGAAGTCCAGCCTGATGCTTAGCCTAATGTAACTAGTAATCACAAAAGAGCTTCGATCGAGAATTCTTCCTCTAGCAGTCAAACTCCTTCCAAACTCCTCCAATTGTCGAACTTCTTTCAGATTCCTCTAGCAGCCAACTCCTTTTGGACTCCTCCAGCGTCCGAACTCCTTCTAGACTCCTCCAGCAGCCAAACTCTCCACAGTCATCTAGGAAGGTCTCTGCACGAATTCGATCTCATACACGGCATGAACCGATCCACACCTGAACTACCTTAGAGGAGTTCGTACTCCTCTAGAATTGATACAGTTCAAAGGCCATCACCAACCAATGCCCATCCCTTCGAACTTTGAATATCAAATCTCAAACGGACTGACACCTCACGACAACAAACACTATCTTCCATAACAAACTCCACGTGACCCCGAGCGGCCCACTACCTGATAGTTATGGTTGTCACTATCAGTTTTTTACAGGCTCCATCTATAAAAGGAATCCTCCAGATATATTTTCTCTAGGCTCTCTTCTTCCTCTCGAAAACTCTGCAACTTTTTTGACTGAGCACTCCATTTCTGTTGGCCAAAAAAGCTAACTTGACCGTCGGAGGGCCCTACCAGAGCCACCACCCTGGGCTTTGGATGAGACTTATTTTGTAGGTCACCAGCCATGACCTTGTCTTCTTTGACGGCAATCAAATTTTGCACCAACGATATAGAAAAGGTGGAGTTCTTGCCTAGGTCAAAAACTAGATAAGGAAAGACCAAAAAGGGCAAATCAAGGGGTGCCCAACTCTTGGGCACCCTCTCCAAAATTTTTGGCATGGGACCAAAAGGAAATGTCACTGAAAACCTTCTCTTTTTTGCCAAGAATAATAGAGAAAAAATAGGGAGGAGGGTGACACAAAAGGGAGGAAGACTTTTGGTTTTTCAAAACACAATCTCATAGGATTTGAAACCAAAATAAATTTCCATCTTTGACTTGGTCCACCACTTAATTTTTTTATGAGAAAGAGAGGAGAGGAGGGCATGCATGAGAAACCTAGGAGAAAGGTATTTGTCACACAAAATAAGAGAGAAAGAAGGGCATAGGGCTTGAGGGGCTATGGTGGTGCAAGGTGGAATCCTAGTCTTACTAGGATTCCATGTATGACTTGGTCAAAGTGGTTTCTCAAACAAAATTAAATCAAAACCAAGTCAACCAAGTTAAATTAGGCCCTAACCCAATTAAAAATTTAATTAAATTAGATTAAATTAGATTTAATTTTGATTTAATTTTCTAATTAAATTAGGAAATTGGGTTGACTCGAGTCCTAGTTAAACTAGGACTAATTTTTTCTTGCACTTGGCTTATCCAATAAGTCAATTGGACTTGATCCAATCAAGCTCAAACTAAATCTAATTAAATTATATTTAAATAAATATAATCTTAGTCCTCTAGCTTAATCAAATTAAGTTAATTAGTAACCTAATTACTAATCGATCCTCGTGCAACACTTGCACTAGGTTAAACATCAATCGTATTGATCGTTTAACCTTAGAATGATTCTTAATCATTGATCAACCATCCGATTAGATCATGAGCTCTAATATATGTGATCTCATAGGTTTGAACCTAAGCTACTAGCATAGAAATAGATTCCTATACCAATCGAAGTAACCATCTAGTAATGGTATCCGACGGTCGGATAGGTCGAATGTGAAGAATAACATCCTTAGAATCCATGCGGATATAGTTTCCATATAATTCATCCTCTTGACCAAAATGCTTATAGCACACCTCAAAGTTCAACTGTCAACTCTGATCAGGTTGTTCACATTGTATTTCAAAATATCAAATCCATCTAATGGATTATCCTGGCCAAGGTTTTTGCTATATTGAAATATAATGATACACTCTTCTCCAACTCTTGGAGTGGTCAATTCTATCTTGATCATACTCTAACTTTGCAAGTATTTGACTGTGCCTAGAAGCCTTCCATTACTAAATTAGAAATTCAGTTAGTCCGATACCAAAGCATAGTGAGTTGCTTGCAAGTCATTAAGATGATCTCAGATCTAAGGGATACTTATACCTATATCCCATCAGAGATATTCTTGATAGTAGAATGCTCTGGAGTTAGTCATGCTCAATGATGATATATCCATACATCTTATCTGTATGCCATACCAGTATCTCTATACTTTCTAGTTAAGAGGATAACCAATCTATATGGCATACAACGATCTATTCTCGATAGATGCTGTCATCCTAATTAACAACCTATCATTTGGTCGTGAATAAATTTAAGGACTAATCAACAAATTCTCTCTTTATTGAAGCTAAATAGCCTTAAGGACTTCATCACAATAATGGAGTTCATTAGAAGATGAATACTTTATGACGAAAAATATTAAAAATATATTTTATTTATTAATAAATTAATTATAGATACAATGTAGCACAACCGTCAACAGACTGATGATTGACTATGGGATACATTTTTTAATAGAATTAAGATCAGATTTGAATCAAAATGGTGGGAGAGAGGTGGGGAGTGCGGAAGATTTGTGCAACCTAAACCATGGAGGAACGAGAAAGAAGGAAAGCTCGGATGGAATGAGTGGCATCCCAAGCTTCCGAAGCTTCTCATCCACCCAAGCAACGTATCATGGTGAACCCGAACAGGATCAAGGTATTTCGGGATCACCTCCTCCATCACCCTCTCCTGTAGGTAGAATGGCCATTGGGGCAATAACAATGGAAAGAAGGATTGACTTTGATTTCTTTGAAAGTTACTACTTTTCTATTGGAACCTGGATTGATAGAATGGGATGGAAGGATTTTTGCAAAATGAACATTCCCATGTACCCTAAACTAGTTAGGGAGTTTTATGAAAATCTTAAAAGAGATGGATATAGCATTGTATCGACTGTCAAAGGAGTCCAAGTTGAGGTTTCAGAAGATAGCCTAGCATAGATTTTTGGAGTTACTAGAGAGAGATTCATACTTGATAGATTATTCGACAAGAAGGATGGATTGAGGCTGATTGTTGGTAGGGATGACATTAAAGGAGATATCCTAGCATCCATCCTATCCATAGAGATGAAAATACTACATCACATTATTGGTGGGATCTTTATTCCAAAACTAGGAAGACATGATTTTGTCTCTGAGAAAGAATTGTGCATGATGTACCATATGATTTAGGGTATTCCTTTAAACATACCGGGCATTATGATGCATCAGATCAGAGAAGCAGCTGTTAGGAACAAGGTATGCTTACCTTATGGTATGGCCTTGACTTGGGTATTTGAAACAACAGGAGTTTCATTGGAAAATGAAGGATGTAAAAGACTGTCTCACTTTGATGTATATGACATAAGAGCCTTGACTAGGATGCAATACCATATAGAACAAGGATGATGGGTAAAGAATATTTCTGATCAAGAGAGGAGAGAATTGAGAGTGAAGGAGATAGGAGAGCCCTCTACACCTGCTGCACGTAGAGCCGTAGCTAACCCTAGTACCCTATGAAGGTTCTTGATCTAGGATTTTACAGGTAGATCTTAAAATTTTTTCAAGATCTTGTAGTGAAAGACTTAAATAAATTAAATATTTATTTTAATAAAAATATAAATACCTAGATCTCAAATCTATTACATGATAAAGGCATGATATTAAATCAAAAATTAAAATCAAACAAAAAAGAAAATGTTGATCAAATCAACTTAGATCTATACTACATCAAATGCAGGTATGAAGTTTATAGACCATGTCTATTATCTGAGCAAGTTAGATGTTCTAACTTGCTGATCCAAGCTTGAGGATGAAGTTATGAGCCGCATATGCATCTAACCTCTAGGAGTCGTCCACACAAGCCTACGATCTCTGATCTGAAGTTCGATGAAAAAAATCAGCATAGCATGCTAGTATTGTGCTGATCCTTCTTCAACGGTCGATCCGATGCTTCCTTCTTCAAAATTTGGACTGCCCAAAATATAAGAAGAAAGATGAGAGTTTACTGATCTGAGACTCTTTTAGAAAAAACTCATAAAAAAGAGGAGGGATTGAAAATAAAACAGCCTTAGAAGAAGACCCTCTTCTTCTTCTCTTTTCGCTCACCTAGATACCTAGTTTGGTGCCTATGGAACCCCCATGTCCAAGGACCCTCTTCCTCTAATTTTTGCACACCCCAAACCTCTCCCAATGCTTTATATTTCATAAAAAAATTAGAATAAAATTGATCCAATAAATAGAGAAAAAGAAGAGTCTAAGTTAGATCAAAATCCTAGACTAGGAATATCCAAACATGGAAAGTTGTTGGGCACCCAACTCTTGGGCGCCTCCTCCAAAATTATTGGCATAGACCAGCAAGGAAGGGTACACAAAAAAAGAGATTATTTTTATGGAATAAGAGAAGAATTAATTAAAAGAGAGGACAGCACTCAAGGGAAGGTGTTTTGGTCAATAAGGATTCTACCTCATAGAATCCTAAGCAAAACTAACTCCTCTTTTGACTTGGTCTTCCAACAAATTACCTAATGAAAAAAGGAGGAGAGAAAGATGGCATGAGAAGCCATGGGAGTGAAAAATTTTCACATAAGAAACAAAAATAAAAAGGGCATGGGGTGTGAGGATTACGTGGTGCAAGTGATAAGGAGTCTAGTTAATTTTGATTTAATTTTCTAACCAAATTAAATAAGGCCCTAAACCATTTAAGAACTTAATTAAATTAGATTTAATTTTGATTTATTTTCTAATCAAATTAGAAAATTGGGTTAATTCGAGTTCTAGTTAGACTAGGACTAGTTCTTTCTTGCACTTAGCTTATCCAATAAACCAATTGGATTTGATCCAATCAAGTCCAAACTAAATCTAATTAAATCATATTTAACTAGACTTAATCTCAGCCTATTGGCTAAATTAAATTAAGTCAATTAGCAATCCAATTGCTAATCAATCCTCCTGCAACACTTGCACTAGGTTAAACACCAATCGTATTGATTGTTTAACCCTAGAACGATTCTTAATCATTGATCAACCATCTGATCATATCGTAAGCTCTAATGTGTATGTCCTCATAGGTCCAAATCTAAGCCAGTAGCACGTAAATAAATTTCTATATCAATCGAAGTGACCATCTAGCAATGATATCCGATGACCAGATAGGTCGAAGGTGTAGAACACCATCCTTAGAATCCATGCAGATATAGTTTTCATATAATTCATCCCGTTGACCACAATGCTCGTAGGATATCTCAGAGTTGAACTGACAACTCTAATTAAGTTGTCCACATTATATTTTAAAATATCAAATCCATCTGATAAATTACCCTGGTCAAGGTTTTGCTCTATTGAAATGTAGTTATACATTCTTCTCCAACTCTTGGAGTGGTCAATTCCATCTTGATCACATTGCAACTATGCAAGTACTTGACTGTTCCCAGAAGCCTTTTATTGCTAAATTAGAAATTTAGTTAGTCTGATACCAAAGCATAGTGAGTTGCTTGCAAGTCACTAAGGTGATCTCAGGTCTAATGGATACTTATACCTATATCCCATCAAAGACATTCTCGATAGCAGAATGCTCTGGAGTTGGTCACGTTTAATGACAATGTACCCATACATCTTATCTGTATGCCATACTAGTGTCTCCACACTTCTTGGTTAAGAGGACAATCAACCTATATGGCATATAGCAATCTATGCTCAATAGACGCTGTTGTCCTAATTAACAGCCTATCATTTGATCGTGAACAAATTTAAGGACTAATCGATAAATCCTCTCTTTATCGAAACTAAACAATCCTAAGGACTTCATCACAACAATGGAGTTCATTAGAAGATGTAAACTTATGATGAAAAAGATGCCAAAATATTTTTTTTAATTAATAAATAAATTATAATTATAAAATAGCTTAACTGTCAATAAGTTGATGATTGGCTTTGGAACATAATTTCCAATAACTCCCACTTTTCCTAAAGCCACTCCACATAGTATCTAATATCCATCTTCAACTTATGATTGTCGAACTCCCTGATTGCTAGGGCTTTAGTGAAGGGGTCGGCTAGGTTCTCCTTTTCATTGATCTTCTGAAGGTCGACGTCACCACGATCCACAATCTCACGGACCAAATGAAAGTGACGTAGAATATGCTTTGTCCGCTGGTGTGCCTTTGATTTTTTTGCTTGAGCTATGGTGCCAGTGCTGTCACAGTAGAGCAGGACTGGACCATTAATGGAGGGCACTACTCCGAGCTCGATGATGGACTTTCTCAGCCACACAGCTTTTTTTGCTGCATTTGATGCCGTCATGTACTCTACTTTGCAAACAAAGTCAGCCACTGTATGCTACTTGAAACTTTTTCAGCAGATCGCTCCACCATTTAGAGTAAATACCCTGACATACTTTTACTATCATCATGGTCAGATTAAAAGTTGGAGTTTGTAAACCCCATAAACTTCAGATCTGACTCACCATAAACCAACCATTGGTTCTTAGTATTTCTCAAATACTTAAGAATGGTTTTAACCACCTTCCAGTGATTTTCTCTAGGGTCAGACTAGTATCTACTCACCACTCCTAGTGAGTATGCCACGTCTGATCTCGTACATGTCATTGCATACATAATAGACCCCACTATCGAAGCATATGGGATTCTACTCATACGCTCTCTCTCTTTAGGAGTTATCGGATAATCCTTCTTAGAGAGAGAAATTTCTTGACCTATCAGGAGATAGCCCTTTTTGAAATTCTCCATGCTGAATCTTTTCAGCACAGTTTTTATGTACGTGGACTAGGATATACCAAGCATCCTTTTAGATCTATCCCTATAGATCTTCATCCCTAGGATGTAGGATGCTTCACCCAAGTCCTTCATGGAGAACTGTGATGACAACCAGACTTTTATTTCTTATAGTGCGGGGATATCATTTCTGATTAAGAGAATGTCATCCACATACAAAATAAGGAATACCTCTACTGGACCATTTGCCCATTGGTCCACATTCATCTATGAAAGTGATGAAGTAGACATATCCACCTCTGGCATTTATGCTTATTGATCTGCATACATCAGTATGTACGAGACCTAAGAGCTAATTGGCTCTCTCACCTTTTTCAGTAAAAGATGACTTGATCATTTTATCAAGAAGATAGGACTCAAAGGTTGGAAGTGATTCACAATCATTGACTTCGAGGATTCCCTCTTGAGTCAACCTATTTATTCTGTTCTTGCTTATATGACCTAGTCTACAGTGCCATAAGTAGATATATGATACACTATCTAATCTAGGGTGCTTGTGAAGAAAAAATCTTATTTCTTGATGTAGGTTTATTCAGATCTGATTGGATCAAGAGGGATATTTCAAAAATTTTTTCTAAGATCCTAATCAGATCTGGGATTCTTCAGATCCGATCTTATTAATCTAATAAAATAAAATAAAATAAAAATTAAATTATAGCCCATTTGCTTTTTAGCAAGGGATAAGGTCCAAGATTCTTTTCTATGGGTGCATGACACATGGGCAAATGTCTAAGTATCAAAGGTCAACATTTGACCAAAGTCCAAAGACAAGATTTAGCAAGTGATGGAAAATGGTAGGTATTGTCTCAAATTTATTTCATAAATTAAGACAATCCTTTTCTAACTTGGAAAAGCTTCAGTCAGACCAAGTAAAGATTTCTGAGTGAGTTCAAACACATTTGGCTCAGTCAAGATAAGTTTTAATGATTGTTTAAAGGAGAACATTAGGCTCAATTATGTGCTAGCATGATGTGAACCTAATTGAATCTTATTCAAATCAATTGAACTAGATTAGTCCAATTGATGATATCCAAATCTGAACCCTTATTTGTGTGATCCAGTTTGGTTCAATTTCATCTAGTAATGGGATATGTCATGATCTCTATCATCGACATCATCGAAACATCTTTCGATAGATTAGAACTTTTTTTATTCAGACAACTAGTATGATCGATTATCCAAATCATTCTAATTGCTCCCAAAATTCACTAGTGACACCTAGCAGCATATGTGGCAATCCATCAGAACTGAAAGTGAACCTCTCAGTTGCAATTACCTATATGATTAAGTTCCTCTATCTTGAGCTCCGATCGGATTAGGGTTAAGGTGATCTCGTAAAACCCTAATTTCCATCATATGAATTAATCATTCGATTCAAGTCCAATGTGAAAACTCTAATAAAAACTCTTTCTATTATTTCACTCTACCATGGCCATGGGCTTATGGACTCGATTCTCATGATCATCATAGGACTGCTCCTCTTCTACCAAGGTAGATAGATCTCCTATTGGTGCAATTCAATTCCTACAATGAACATGCTATAGCCAACATATACCTCAGGGTTCTGAATGGCTAGAAGATCGAGTAATGATGTAGTCAAACTATAGCATCCTCAAGGTGAACTATTGATGTACCTTAGGTCAAAGAACCAGACACACCACTGCAGCTTCGAGCCAGTCATCGACAAGAAGGTAGACTTTCTCATGACTGCTTGAGGTGCTCATGCTTAATATCCTCATTTTAAAATGAATACCTGTACTCTCACTCTAGTGTCTCTACACCGTAGACTCAAGACTCATCTATCAAAAAGAAGTGATTGTACACCAAACTTTTGGATCAATCATCATCCTTATGATGATCCTATGGTCGGAAGCATTTTATGAGTTAATAATAAAAATTCATATCTTAAATTTTCAACTCTTGAAAATATGAACTATCATTATCATTAACTCAACGGATGTATCATAGACACTTTCAAATACATACTATGATAGAAAATAATCTATTTTATTATTTATAGTCAAAATTATAATTTTATTCTTAAAAGTATATTACAAGTGTCAGCCAATCTGGCTTCTAGGGCACACCTATCTAATAGATTGCCAGTAGAATAGACTACAGTAATAGATTGTGATAACATATATACAACATTATTCAATTATCCATAGAAAGTAGTAACACCATTTATAGTGATATTACAAACTCATTTTTTTATTAAAATTTTATAATTGTTCATGGTCAAAAGGCTTATAGAAATAATATTTAAAAAGAAACTAGGACAAAAATGACAATTACTAGGAACAATGGTATGAAATTCTTGCTAGAACTGAAACTGATCTTTCTTTCCCAACGTTTAGGAATCTCTCATCTTGCTTGAATCTTCTAGTAACCTACAATCCCTACAACGAATTGCAAATATGGTAAGTGCTACCGGTATCCAATACCCAGTCAATAATATCACAAATAGAGAAATTGTAAGGAGTTATTGTATAAATATCTTCTCCAGCAATAGTTTGCTTCTTTCTCTGCCTGTTCGGATTCAGGGAGCCAATGTAGTGAGGATAGTTCTTCTTTTAGTGCCCTGCTTCTTGCAAAAGAAGCATTCAGCTTGACTCTTATCGAGGTTGATCTTCCTAATCTAGCCCTGCACTGATGTCCCAGCCTGAACTTGCACCTTCTTTATTTTCTTCTTCTTGTTCTTCTTTTCTTTTCTAAAGGGTCGAGAATCAGAAGACGAACCTTCCACTAAGTTCACCGACTCTTTATGGAGCTGGTGATCCTTCTCAAAGTTTTGAAGTAACCCCAGTAAGCCATCGTAGTTTACTTCAGGCTTTGTCATTCTGTAATGAGTAAGAAAAGAGAGATAGGACTTTGACAGCGAGTTCAGTATTGCATCTTTCCCAAGTTGTTCATGCAAGAAAAAGTCGAGTATACTCAAGCACTCTATCAGCTTGATCATATACAGTACATGATCAGTGACAGAGGCTCTATCCCGCATTCTGGCATTGAAGATGGTACAACTAGTCTTGCATCTCTCAATGTCATCGGGTGTGCTAAAAGAATCCTCTAACACTTAGAGCATTTTATTTGGTTGAGCTATCTCAAACCTACAATTGAACTCATCGCTCATCACAGCCAACATAATGTAGCACATCATGGTTCGATCACTGAGCCACTTCTAATAAGTGTCTCTGACTATTCCACATGCATTGGTAACTGGCTCCTCAAGTGTAGGATCTGTCAATACATATAAGATCCATTCTTGCTCCAAGATAATCTTCAACTTTCGATACCAGCTACCAAAGTTGGAGCCCACCAACTTATCATTGTCTAACAATGATCGGAGTGATAGGGAAGTAGCCATGTCTGCACAAAGAAAAATCAAAATCTAATTAGTAATTGGTTCATTAAACCTAAAGATTTAGACTTTAATCAAAAGGTTTCTCCCACTATTTTATTCGAATTGGCAGACTCTACCTTCAATTTGTGGAATTATCCTAATTTTTTAGTGGGTACTAGAATCCACATAGACTATACACGAGCCCAACTTTGGTTGGCCCACCCATGTACATCTAAGGGTAGATTCATAACTAATTATTTCTTCAAATAATTTCTAATAATTAAATTTTTTCCCAGGCCCTGATCAGTTGGCTTTGGCCTTCTCAAAAAAGGGTCCAGTTTGGTCCAACCATTAACATGACCATACTTGGCCCATCCGACCAATGAATGATCAGGCCCAACTTTGATTGGCCAACCTGACCATTATTTAGAAAGATGTGTCCAAGAGATCATATAATGAATGATAATTCCATCAATTGATAAGCTCCAGGCCTTTGGGCCTCTAATGATTATCCAACTGATGGACTCATTATCATCCATTTTAATAGGAGGCTATGATCCAGTTATTATATAACTATTTTATTGTAGAGATCTAATAATTTTAGAGGATTTAATTTATAGAAGCAAGTAGGTCAGATTAACTAGCTTGTCATAATCCTTCCACTAACTTCATCAAGTTAGCTTAAGGAAGACCATTAATAGGCTAGTCTAGGAGCATCTAAATCAGTCAAAATGTTTTTGCTAGCTGACATGGGTCAGCTCAAATAGTTAAGTGATCTGATCAAAATATAATCTCACCAAAAGGCCAGGTAAGTTCGATCTGTGGAAGGGTCTGCCAGGCTTGCCTTAGACACCATCAGAAATGGCCAGATAAGAGAGCTGCCAATTAAAAACCATTGATTTGGTTTACCTTAGACACCAACTAGTTTAATTAGTTTTAATTAAATCAACCTAACAGTTCATGCTAGACCGCATAGCCAAGAATCAAGTCCATCTTGGGACTTGTTAAAGACATGGACTTGACCAACTACAACTATTGCAATTGATCCAAAGAATCCTTGACCTAATCTAAGACAATAATTGATTAGATTTAGTCAATTCTCTAATTAAATCCATTCTTTAATCTAATCCTAGGTCTAACACAATTAATGGACCTAATCTCCACTAATCCATTAACCCAAGTTGCATGTTTGAATCATAATCAATATGCAAGTAACATAAACATGAATCTAATTTAGATCTAATCTAAATAGGTTCATGTAATTGAAGTAGTTTCAATAATAATCAATCATAAATCTTCTTAGATCAAATCTAACATATTTATGAAGATTAAAACTAGATTAAAATATTTTTAATTGGATCATAAAATTTTTTATATCTAATTTAAAATTTTATGATCAATATTTTAGATTAGCACGTACTAGGACAACCTATTCACTGTAAGGGGTAAACCTTACAGCAAGACAACCTTATGACAATCCATACAATCTAAAATATTTTACTTTCAGATCTAAAATTATTTTAAATCTATTAAATTATAAATAAAATTAGATAAAATTTAATAAATTTATGATTAAAGTCAGATCATTACGAACTAGGATAACCTATTCACTATAAGGGTTAAACCTTACAGTAGGACTACCTTATGGCAGTTCATGAGATCTGAATTTTTTTTTAATTTTAAATTTAATAATTAAATTATAAATTAAATCTAATCTAAGAAATAATATAAACATGCATAAAAATTATATAATAACAATCTTGCTCTGATACTAATTGATGGAACCAGATCTAGGATTTTACAGGTAGATCTTGAAACTTTATGAAGATCTTATAGTGAAAGATTTGAATAAATTAAATATTTATTTAAATAAATATATAGATACCTAGATCTCAAATCTATTATATGATTAAGATATGATATTAAATCAAAAATTAAAATCAAATAAGAAAGAAAAGGTTGATCAAATCAACCTAGATCTACACTATATCAAATGCAGGTATAAAGTTTATAGATCATATCTGAGTAAGTTAGATATTCTAACTTATTGATCCAGACTTGAGGATGAAGTCACAAGCTGCATACATGTTCGGCCTCTAAGAGTCGTCCACACGAGCCTACGATCTCTGATCTGAAGTTCGATGCAGAAAATCAGCACAGCATGCTAGTACTGTGCTGATCCTTCTTCGACGATCGATCCGATGCTCCCTTCTTCAAAATTTAAACTCTCCAAAATATGAGAAAGAAGATAAGAGTTTACTAATTTAAGACTCTCTCAGAAAAAAAACTCAAAAAAAAGAGGAGAGGTTGAAAATAAAACAGCCCTAGAAGAAGACCCTCTTCTTCTTCTCTTTTCTCTCACCTAGACACCTAGTTTGGTGCCTATGGAACCCCCACACTCAAAAACCCTCTTCCTCTGATTTTTACACACCCCAAACCTCTCCCAAATCTCTATATTTCATAAAAAAATTAGATTAAAATTCATCTAATAAATAGAGAAAAAGAAGAGTCTAAGTTAGATCAAAATTCTAGACTAGGATTATCCAAATATGGAAAGTTGTTGGGACACCCAACTCTTGGGCGCCTCCTCCACAATTGTTGGTGTGGACTAGAAAGAAAAGGTGAACAAAAAAGGAGATTATTTTTATGGAATAAGATAAGAATTAATTAAAAGAGAGGGCGGCACTCAAGGGAAGGTGTTTTGGTCAACAAGGATTCTATCTCATAGAATCCTAAGCAAAACTAACTCCTCTTTTAACTTGATCTTCCAACAAATTACCCTACGAGAAAAGGAGGAGAGAAAGAGGACATGAGAAGCCATGGGAGCGGAGAATTTTCAAGTAAGAAATAAAACAAAAATGGCATGGGGCATGAGGATTAAGTGGCGCAAGCGATAAGGAGTCCTAGTCACACTAGGACTCCTGTTTTAACTTGGTCAAATAAGATCTTTTAACCAAATAAAATCAAGATTAAACCAATCCAATTAAATAAGATCCTAATCTATTTAAGGATTTAATTAAATTAGATTAAATTAGATTTAATTTTAATTTATTTTTTAATCAAATTAAAAAATTAGGTTAATCCGAGTCCTAGTTAGACTAGGACTAGTTCTTCCCTACACTTGGCTTATCCAATAAGTCAATTGAACTTGATCCAATTAAGCCCAAATCAAATTTTATTAAATCATATTTGATTAAACCTAATCTCAACCTATTGGCTTAATCAAATTAAGCCAATTAGCAATCAATCGATCCTCCTGCAATACTTGCACTAGGTTAAACACCAATTGTATTGATTGTTTAACCCTAAAATGATCCTTAATCATTGATCAACCATCCGATCAGATCATAAGCTCTAATGTGTGTGATCTCATAGGTTCGAACCTAAGTTGGTAGCACAGAAATAAATTTCTATACCAATCAAAGTGACCATCTAGCAATGACACCCGACGGCCAGATAGATCGAAGGTGTAGAACACCATCCTTAGAATCCATGCAGATATAGTTTTCACATAATGCATCTTCTCAACCATAATGCTTGTAGGATACCTCAAAGTTGAACTATCAACTCTGATCAGGTTGTCCACATTATATTTTAAAATATCAAATTCATCTGATGGATTATCCTGGCTAAGGTTTTGCTATATTAAAATATAGTGATACATTTTTCTCCAACTCTTGGAGTGGTCAATTCCATCTTGATCACACTCTAACATTGCAAGTACTTGACTGTATCCAGAAGCCTTCCATTGCTGAATTAAAAATTTAGTTAGTCTGGTACCAAGGCATAGTGAGTTATTTGCAAGTCACTGAGGTGATCTTAGGTCTAAGGGATACTTATTCCTCTATCCCATTAGAGACATTCTCGATAGCAGAATGCTCTAAAGTTGGTCACGTTCAATGATGATATCCCATACATCTCACTTGTATGTCATACCAATATCTTCACACTCCTTGGTTAAGAGGACAACCAACCTATATGGCATATAACGACCTATGCTCGATAGACACTATTGTCCTAATTAACAATCTATCATTTGGTCATGAATAAATTTAAGGACTAATCGATAAATTATCTTTTTATCAAAACTAAACAGTCCTAAGGACTTCATCACAACAATGGAGTTCATTAGAAGATGTAAACTTATGATGAAAAAGATGCCAAAATATTTTTATTAATTAATAAATTAATTATAATTATAAAATAGCTCAACCATCAATAGGCTAGCGATTGGCTTTGGGACATAATTTTCAACACCCCAGTGACTCCTTGAGCTCCACCCACAGGTAGTTTTCCTCAGCCACCACCTACTGACTCTGCATCCATGGAGAGACTAGTAGATATAGTTTCTACTAGAGTCAGTAGAGAGATGCAGGACTTGTCTGAGAGGGTAGAGAGTATGCAGACAAAGATGAAATCTATCTTTAGAGGCTCACTATCCTAGAATAGAGAGAGAAAACACATGGCATGCTTACTGACCACTCTAGGTATTAAGTTAGGTGGAGGGTTGAGTCAGGTGGGACTGAAATTGCTCGACTCAAAAGGGTTGAGTTAGGTGGGACTGAGATGTTAGCAGGTATCAGTGGACTGGATCAGGCACAACAGTAGAATATCATTTCAGTACTTGGAGTCATGGGCGATCTGATTGAGAAACTTGCTCCAGGTGCGATACTAGCAGTAGCAGTAATAGATGTAGACACTAGAGTAGCCATGCCACGTCCTCCACCCATGTCTTCTGTTCAGTCCACTTAAGTATCCACTAATGAAAGTAGACCACCACTTAGAGTCTACACTCGTGTAGGGCCTACTCCTTCACAAGTGGATGGGCCATCAGCTAGGACCAGGAGCAGGAGAGCTAGGCCATCCTCATCTCATGCCTCATCTTCCCAGACACTAGAGATCCCTTCAAATGAGGAGTAGCATCATAAGGAGCTAATATCTAGCCACTTGATGTTTTAGGAGTATACGCTTGTATTAGGAGTATATGCTTGTACTTGTCTATATGTTAGGTGCTTTTAGGATACTTATATGTAGTTACTTGGCTTAGTCTTGGTTTGAACTTGTTATATCATTGTATCTAGGTGTGCTGAGATCAATATTGGTCCAATACACTCATTTTGTAAAGGTAATGAAAATCATATATATGATTACTTACCTTTATATTGTTTCAATCTCTTGATATGTCTTGTGTAATTTTTATTTTTAACTTACCCTTTTTGGACTGATGACAAAATGGGGGAGTAAAATGTATATATGAGCTAAGATGTTTGTATGAGCATATATTCATTCATTTTGAATGTGATATAAGTCTTTAAATCATTTATGATGTGCACCTTAATTCTTCTAGATTTTAGCATAATTGACCATATATGATGTGTATTATGATTTTGATGCACATGTGTTAACCCCAAGGATTGATTTTATTGATGAACAAAACATTTGAGTATATTATTTTGACTAATGAATTGGTTGAGATCATGTTTCAGGATGAATTATAGAGTACCAAATTAAAAATCTCTAAAAAGTGCATTTAAGGATCATTAAGAAAATATTGATGGCTTTTGAGCCATGAATAACACCTAAAGCAAGGCTTGAAAGAGACATCTCAAAATTAAAATTGAAGAGAAAAATATTTGGGCAAGTTATAATTTTTCAACATAAAAAGCCCTCAAATTGACTTGTTATTCAGCTCGTTATTCAGCTCGAGCTGATACAAAATTAGTATGCAGAAGTTTCAGATGGCACAGTCTCGAGTGGAGGCTCAAGTTGACTTGAGGTTCTTGAGCTGAAGTCATAAGAAAATATAAAGAATAAAATTTTTAGGATGAAGTTTGGAGGGTCTCGAGTGGAGGCTCGAGTCGACTTGAGGTTCACAAGTCAAAGTCATAGGAAAAAAATAGAGGACATGTTTTTTGGGATAAAAGTTGAAATGGTCTCGAGCGGAGGCTCAAGTCAACTCGAGGTTCATGAGTTGAGGTATTAGTAAAACATAGAGAATATGATTTCCATGCCTGAGTCATCGAGCAGAGAATGAGCAGAAAAGAAGGCCTTAAGCAAAGGAATGAGTAGAGAAAAAGCCCTTGAGTGGAGGAACGAGTAGAGAAAAAGATCTCGAGTGGAGGAATGAGCAAAGAGAAATGTCTCAAACAGAAGAATGAGTCGACTCAAGATTCGACTCGAGCTCCAATGACTAGTTTCTACAGAATATTCAAACTATGTAGAAATATTCCAAACGACTCTTTTCAGTTCTCCAATGGTCTAAAATCCTTCTCCAGCCTATCAAACATGGAAAAAAAGCTACAAAACACCTGGAAGAAGTGACTTGACCATTTAATCATTGAGAGGAATAAAATGTTAAGAAAAAGAATCCAAAAGCCTTGAATAGAGAGCATTCAACTTTCAACTCCAAGAAATATCAAATCAAGAGATTCTTTTCAGTAAGAAGAAAAGCTCAATCAGGTCAAAAGCTTCCTTGAAAGAAGATTCCACAAGCTTCATCGACTTACTTGCTCAATAAAGTAGCTTTGTTTTTGTTTTTATTGTGTAATCTTTGCTCTCTTTGTAACTTAGCTTCAATAGCATTTTTAATATTCCCATGTACCCTAAGCTAGTTAGAGAGTTTTATGAAAACCTAAAGAGGGGATCTTCTAAAATTGTAACTACAGTCAAAGATATACAAATTGAAGTGATAGAGGAGGGTTTGGCACATATTTTTAGCATTACTAGACAAGGACACATTTCAGATAAGTTATCTAATAAGAAGGAAGGGCTGAGGCTTATTGTATGGAGAGATGACATTGTAGGGAATGTCCTAACACCCACCTTATTTGTGGAGATGAGAGTTTTACATCATATCATTGGTGAAATTTTCATTCCTAAGTTAGGAAGGCATGACTTTGTGTCTGAAAGAGAGCTATGTATGATGTATCTGATGGTTCAGAAAACTCAGATAAATTTGCCAGGGATTATGATGCATCAGATGAGAGAGGTAGAATCTAGGAACAAGGTGTGTCTGCCCTATGGCATGGCCTTGACCAGGATCCTTAAGACAGCAGGAGTACCACTAGAGAATAAAGATAGTAAGAAGCTATCTCACTTCGATGTATATGATATGAGAGCTCTAACCAAAATATAATATCATGTGGAGGAAGGAAGATGGGTAAAGAACATTTTTGGTAAAGTTAGGAGAGTGCCTAGAGTAGTGGAGGCAGGAGAGTCCTCTACTCCTATTGCACCCAGAGATGTACCTGATCCCAATATGCTTATGTCTCCTCAAGCTCCATCCATAGGCAGATTCTCTCAGCCACCACCTACTGACTCTACATCCATGGAGAGGTTGGTAGATATGATTTCTACTAGAGTTAGTAGAGACATACAGGATTTACTTAAGAGGGTGGAGGGTATGCAGGTAGAGATGAGATCTATATCTCGTTGACTCATCATTTTAAAGTAGAGGGAGCACACACATGTCACACCCACTAATCACTCTAGTATTATTGAGGAGCTTGCTCAGCTCAAGGGGAGAGTTAAGTCAGGAGGCACAGAGATGATAGCAGCCATCAGTGGATTAGATCAGGCATAGAAGTAGGATATTATCTCAATACCTGGAGCTATAGGTAGTTTGATTGGGAAGATAGAGAGACTTGCTCTAGGCATGATACCAGCAGCATTCGCAGATGATGCAGCCGCTAGGGCAGCTTTGCCTCGACCTCCACCTCCTCCACCCATGTCCCCAGTTCAGACTTAGGTGTCCACTAGTATGAGTAGACCACCACTCCAAGTCTATACTCGTGCGGGGCCTACTCCCTCATAAGTGATTGGGCCATCAGCTAGGACTAGGAGCAGGAGAGCTAAGCCATCTACATCTAGAGCTTTATCTTTCAAGACATTAGAGATCCCTTCTAATGATGAGTAGCCTCATAGGAAGCAGATGTCTTATTATTTGTTGTTCTTAGATCTATGTTAGTTACTTCTTGAGGAGTATATGTTTGTATGTCACTCTATATTAGGTGCTTCTTGGACACTCATATATATGCAATGATTTAACTTAGTCCTATCTTGAACTTGATGTTTCATTGTATCTTTATGTGTTAAGAATACACTCATTTTGTGAATGCAATAAAAGACACATCTATATGGCTACTTACTCTTTTACTACATCAATCCCTTGATATGTTATCATGTAATGGCTACCTTTTAGGATGATGACGAAAAGGGGGAGTAAGATATGAATATGAGCATACACACATTCAATATTTAAATTCAGAATTTTTAGCTTGTGAAATCTAGAATTTTTAGCTTGTTTTACCATTTTTCTCTTTTGGATAAATTATAAGATGTAAGATGTACATGAGCATATATTAATTTTGTTGTATTGCGCTAAGCATGTTTAATTATATAAAGTGTATATCAATTAGTACTCATGCTAATAGAACTTTAAATATGGTATAATTAATTATATAAATTATGCAATGATACATACTTTATATACCAAAAGCAAGCTTGGCACATGACTGCTCAATGAAGAGAATTCATGCCTATTATATATAAATGATTAATATTGGTAGATTATTGCTCAAATAAGCACAAACTAAAATTTTAACATCAAAGTGATAAAATCTATTAAAAATATGAGCATAAATTCAGGGGGAACTAAATATGAAACTATGTAAAGGGATTAATTTTTAGCATATTGAAGATGTCCCCAAATGCAGTCATGTCATTGTATATCTCTTGCTCATATACTCAAAGTTTTATCATCATCCAAAAAGGAAAGATTGTTTACCCCAAAGATTGATTTTGATGATGAACAAAATATTTGAGTATATTGTTTTGACTAATGAATTGGTTGAGATCATGTTTCAGGATTAATTATAGAGTATCAAATGAAAAATCTCTAAAAAGTATGTTTAAGGATCATTGAGGAAATATTGAAGGCTTTTGAGGCATGAATAACACCTAAAGCAAGGCTTGAAAGAGACATCTCAAAACTAAAATTGAAGAGAAAAATATTTGGGCAAGTTATAATTTTTCAGCATAAAAATTCCTTGAGTCAACTCTTTATTCAGCTTGTTATTCAGCTCGAGTTGATACAAAACTGGCATGCAGAAGTTTCAGATGGCATGGTCTCAAGCGAAGGCTCGAGTCAACTCAAGGTTTTTAAGCTGAAGTCATAGAAAAATATAGAGAACCAAATTTTCAAGATGAAGTTCGGAGGATCTCGAGCGGAGGCTCGAGTCGACTCGAGGTTCATGAGTCAATGTTGCAAGAAAAATACAGAGGACATAATTTTTGGGACAAAAGTTGAAATGGTCTCGGGCGGAGACTCAAACCAACTCGAGGTCCATGAGTCAAGGTCTCAGTAAAATAGAGAGATTATGATTTCCATACCTGAGTCCTCGAATGGAGGAACGAGTAATGAAAAATGCCTCGAGCGGAGGAACGAGTAGAGAAAAAGCCCTCGAGTGGAGGAATGAGCAGAGAACAAGATCTTGGGAGGAGGAATGAGTCGAGGAATGAGTAGAGAGAAATGTCTCGAGTTGAGGAATGAGTCAACTCGAGATTCAACTCGAACTTCAATAGTTAGTTTCTGTAGAATGTTTAGAACTATGCAGAACTATTCCAAATGGCTCTTTTCAATCCTTCAATGGTTTAAAATCCTTCTCCAGCCTATCAAATATAGAAAAGAAGCTACAAAATACCTGGAAGAAGTGACTTGACCATTCAATCATTAAGAGAAAAAAAAAGTTAAGAAAAAGAGTCCAAAAGCCTTGAATAGAGAGCATTCAACTCCCAACTCCAAGAAACATCAAATCAAGAGATTCTTTTCAGTAAGAAGACAAGCTTAATCAGTTTCAAAGCTTTCTTCAAAGAAGATTTCATAAGCTTCATCGACTTACTTGCTCATTAAAGGAGCATTATTTTTGTTTTTGTTGTGTAATCTTTACTCTCTTTATAACTTAGCTTCAATAGGGTTTTGAAGCTAAGGGGAAGGCCTATCCAAGCCTAAAAATTAGATTATGACCTAAGGATTGGCTTAGTGTTAGGTTGTGGTTGGTGATCCGGTATAAAACCAACTAGATTTTGGATAGTGAGCCTTGAAAAACTATTCAGCTGTAATCTTGGAGAGATTATAATAAATTTTTCAAGTGGATCTTGGGGAGTAGACGTAGGTGCAAGGGGCACCAAACTACTATAATTTTTTTTGTGTTTGTGATTGTCTTGTCTCATCACTTCTATTACAATTCTATATTTTTGCATACTTGATAATATAGAACCATAACACAGTTCAATACATCACTAGTTTTTGAAAATACCATACTACTTGTTTAAATTTTGAAAAATCCAATTCATCCCCCCTCTTGGATTGTCTTGCTAGGCAACAAGTGGTATCAGAGCTTAGTACTCACTTTATTTGATTTAACAATCAAGAGTTAAGATCAAATGGCAATCTAAATAAGTACATCTCTTACCAAAGGGCAATTGACCAACCGTCCATCTTTGTTCAATGGAATAAATTGCACTTATTGAAAAGCATGCATGCGCATCTACATTCAAGTACTTGATTATTAACTTTGGAGAGTGATAATCAAAAGTTTACACACTCCCATAATTAAGATAGAAGGTAATGAAATTTTCAAACCGAAAGAGGATTGGGATGAGCATGACTTGAAAATGATAGAATTGAATGCTAAGGCAATGAATATATTATATTATGCATTAGACCCTAATGAATTCAATAGAATCTCTACATGTGCATCAGCTAAGAAAATTTAGGATAGGCTAGAGGTCACCCATGAGGATACCAACTAAGTAAAGGAGTCTAAAATAAATATGCTTGTTCACAAATATAAATTATTTAAGATGGAATCAAATGAATCTATTTTTTAAATATTTACTAGATTTACCAATATTATAAATGATTTGAAAAGCTTAGGTAAATCTTATACTAATAGTGAGCTTGTTCGAAAAATTCTTAGATCACTATCGAAGGCTTGGAAAGCGAAAGTCACCACTATCTAAGAAGCCAATGATCTCAACAAGCTACCATTGGAAGAGCTTCTTGGGTGTCTAATGACTCATGAATTAAACATGAGCTAAAATATGGAGGAAGAAACAAAGAAGAAAAAGACCATAGTTCTCAAAACAACTACCTCCAAGGATGACAAAAGTGAAGAATCCAATGAAGAGAAGGAAGAAGAAGACTTGGCCATGATTGCAAGAAAGTTCAAAAGGTTTACGAGAAAGAAGAAGCAAGGATTCAAGAAGAAGACTTTCAAGGGTGAGCCAAGTAAAGAAAAAGAGAAAGAGAACGAAAAGGAGCTGCCCATTTGCTTCGAGTATAAGAAATTAGGCTATTTTATAATGGACTACCTCCTTCTCAAGAAAACATCCAAAAAGTTTAAGAAGAAGGCGATGATGGCCACTTGGAGTGACAATGAGGACTCTAGCTCTAAAGAAAAGTAGCAAGAAGTGGCCAACCTTTGCCTAATGGCACACCATGAGGAGATAAATGGTAAAAATCTCTTAGATTTCATCTTTGATGAATTACAAGATGCTTTCACTAAACTTATGATTGAATTTAAAAAAATAATCTTGAAAAAATAAAGATTTGAAAAGGCAAAATTTAGAACTTATTCATCAAAAGAAAACCATTTCTGAAAAATCGAATTTGCTAACTCATGAAAATCAGAAGTTAAGCGATAAATTAGCAAAGATCAAACCATTTGTAGAAAAATTCACATATAGCTCCAAAAAATTAAATATGTCATTGAATGAATAAAGAGTTATTTTTAATAAGGTCGGATTAGGATTCAAACCTCACAAGAAGCAAAAATTATTGAAAAATCTGTTTGTCAAAGTCTCATCAAATTCTATCCCAAATATCTCATGTTACTGTTATGGTAAAATTGGTTATAAATCCTATACATGTGATTTTAGAAAATTAAATAAAAAAATAATTAAAATGATTTAGATTTCAAAAAGAATCATGAGTACTAACCCCAAAGGACCTAAGATGACTTGGATACCTAAAAACTTAACTTGATTTTCTTATGCAAGAGTATCTTGCAACCTATGATAAGAAATGACTTTGGTATCTCGATAGTTGCTATTCAAGGTATATGATAGGTGACAAATCTCAATTTGTCACTTTTGAGCCTAAAGAAGGAGTGGTTACATTTGGTGATAATGAAAAGGAGTGCATTATTGGCATCAGTAACATTCATATTACTCCTCCTACTTATTCAAAATGTATCACTAGTTGATGAGTTAAAATATAATTTATTTAGTATTAGTCAATTTTATGATAAAAGATTTAAGGTTACATTTGAATCATTACTATGTATTGTTTCTAGCCCCAATGACTGAAGGAACCAGATCTAGGATTTCAAGGCTAGATCTTGAAACTTTTTCAAAATCAGATAGCAAAAATAAAAATAAATAAAAATTTATTTATAAATCTAGAGAATCTCTAGATCTAAGATTCTATTACATGATTATGGTATGAGATTAAATCAAAAATTTAAAACATAAAGAAAGAAGAACATGTTGATTATATCAACATGCATCTACACTATATCTAATGCAGGTATGAAAAAATAGATTAGATCTATATTACTAATGCAAGTTAGATATTATAACATACTAAACTGGGCTTGAGGATCATGCTCCAAGCAGCACACATGTCTGGCTTCTAAGAGATGTCCACACGAGCCTACAAACTTTGATCAAAAGTCCTATGCAGGAAATCAGCACAGTATGCTAGTATGGTGCTGATCCTTCTTCAATAATTGATCCGATGCTTTCTTCTTTTGGATTTGGACTCCTCCAAAGAATAAAAGGAAGAGGAGAGATTTCAAATTTAAGATACACTAAAAAAAAAATCTCAAAAGAGGAGGATAAGAGAAGAACAAAGCAACCTAAGAAGAAGACTCTCTTCTTCTTCTTTATTCTCTCACCTAAACACCCAGATTGGTGTCTATAAAATCCTAACGCCCAAGAGGTATCTCACCCTAGTATTCACATGCCTAAAAGCACTCTCCAAGGTATAGAACAACTCCAAAAATTAGCCCAAAATTCATCCTATATAACAAGTTATAGAGGAGTCCTTGTTGGGTCAAATTCTTAGACTATGAAAGAACAAACATGGCAACTAGTTGGGGTGCCCAACACTTAGACGCCCCCTCCTTTCTTTTTGGAATGGACCATCAGAGAAAAGTGCACAAAATTTCTTCTTTTCTACCAAATAAATTAGAGAGAAAATAAGGAGAATGGGTGGCATGCATGGGAGGAGTTTTAGTTTCCTAAAACTTTATCCAAAGGAAAATTCAAATCAAATTCAAACTTCCTCCTTTGACTGAGTCCACAACTAATTGCCATATGAGAAAGAGAGAAGATGAGTGGGCATGTGTGAATATCAGGGAGAGAAGATTTATCACCAAAAATAAAGAAAGAGTGGGCATGGGGAGGCGTGAGATATAGGTGGCGCAAGATGGATCCTAGTCTTACTAGGATTCCATATTTTAATTGGTAAATATAGTTTCTCAAACCAAATCAAATCAAAATTAATTAAATATAATTAAGTTAGATCCTAATCTAATTAAAAACTTAATTAAATTATATTAAATTTAATTTAATTTTGATTTAATTTTTTAATCAAATTAAAAAATTAAGTTGACCCAAGTCCTAGTTGAACTAGGACTAGTTGTTCCTTGCACTTGGCTTATCCAATAAACTAATTGGACTTGATCCAATCAAGTCCAAATCAAATTTAATTAAATCATATTTAATTAAACTTAATCTCATCCCTTTGGCTTAATCAAATTAATCTAATTAGCAATCAAATTGCTAATCGATCCTGCTATAACATTTGCACTTGGTTAAACATAATCGTATTGATCATTTAACCTTGGAATGATTCTCAATCATTGATCAACCATCCGATCAGATTATGAACTCTAATATATGTGACCATATAGGTCTGAATCTAAGCCAGTAGCATAGAAATAAATTTTTATACCAGTCGAAGTGACCATCTAGCAATGGTATCCAATGGCTAGATAGGTCGAATGTGTAGAACAACATCCTTAGAGCCCATGTGGATAAGGTTTTCATATATTTTATCCCCTTAACCAAAATGCTCGTAGGACACCTCAAAGTTAAATTGTCAACTCTAATCAGGCTATCCATATTGTATTTCAAAATATCAAATCCATCTTATGGATTATCCTGGCCAAGATTTTGCTATATTGAAATACAGTGATACATTTTTCTCCAACTCTTGGAGTGGTCAATTCCATCTTGATCACACTCTAACTTCATAAGTACTTGATTATGCCTAGAAGCCTTTCATTACTGAATTAGAAATTTAGTTAGTTCGGTACCAAAGCACAGTGAGTTGCTTGCAAGCCACTAAGGTAATCTCAGGTCTAAGAGATATTTATATCTATATCCCATCAAAGATATTCTCGACAGCAAAATGCTCTGAAGTTGGTCATGTTCAGTGATGATGTATCCCTATATCTCATATATATGCCATACCAGTGTCTTCACACTCCTTGGTTAAGAGGACAATCAACCTATATGGAATACAGCAACCTATGCTTGATAGATGTTGTCGTTCTAATTAATAGCCTATCATTTTATCATGAATAATTTTAAGGACTAATCAATAAATCCTCTCTTTATCAAACCTAAATAGTCCTAAGGACTTCATCACAATAATAAAGTTCATTAGAAGATGAAAACTTATGATGAAAATTGCTAAAAATATATTATACTAATTAATAAATTAATTATAATTATAATGTAGCTCAATCATCAACAGACTAACGATTGATTTTGGGATACATTTTTTAACAACTTCCACTTGTCCTAAAGCCACTTGGCATAGTATCTAATTCACATCTTTGACTTGTGGTTGTCGAACTCCTTTATCGCTAGAGCTTTAGTGAAGGGGTCGGTCAGGTTCTTCTTTCCATCGATCTTCTGAAGGTCGACGTCATCACAATCCATGATCTCCCAGATCAGGTGGAAGTAGTGCAGTATGTGCTTCATTTGCTGGTGTGCCTTTGGTTCCTTCACCTGAGCAATGGCACCAGTGCTATCATAGTAGAGTAGGACCGGGCCATCAAGGGAGGGTGCTACTTTGAGTTCGGTGATAAATTTTCTCAGTCACATAGCTTTCTTCACAGCATCTGATGTTGTGATGTACTTTGCTTCACAAATAGAGTTTGCCATAGTATGCTACTTGAAACTGTTCTAGTAGATAGCTCCACCATTAGAATAAAGATATATCTTGACACGCTTCTACCGTCATCATGGTCAGATTGAAAGCTGAAGTCTGTAAACCCCATAAGTTTCAGATCTGACTCATCATAAACCTACCATTGATCTTTAGTATTTCTCAAATACTTAAGGATGGCTTTAAACACTTTCCAGTGATTTTCTCTAGCATCAGACTGGTATCTACTCACTACTCCAAGTGAGTATACCACGTCTGATCTCATACACATCTTAGCATACATGATAGATCCTACTACTAAATCATATGGAACTCTACTCATACACTCTCTCTTCAAGAGTTATCAGACAATCCTTCTTAGAGAGAGAAATTCCATGGCCTATTGGGAGATAGCTCTTTTTGAAATTTTTTATGCTGAACCTCTTCAGCACAGTATCTATGTACATAGACTGAGATAATCCAAGCATCCTTTAGATCTATCCCTACAGATCTTCATCCCTAGGATGTAGGATGTTTCATCCAAGTCCTTCATGGTGAACTGAGATGACAACCAAACTTTTATTTTTTATAGTGTGGGGATGTCATTCCTGATTAAAAGAATGTCATCCATGTACAAGATAAGGAATACCACTACTGGGCCATTTGCCTATTTGTAAATGCAAGGCTCTTCTCCATTCTTAACGAAGCCATACATTTTGATCATCTTATCAAAATGCATGTTCCAACCCCAAGATGGCTGCTTCAATCTATAAATTGATCTCTAAAGCTTGCAAACCTTAGACTCATCTACGGATGTGAGCCCCTCAAGTTGTATGGTTAGCTTTTCATTCCGAAAAACTATCTTCACATCCATTTGTCAGACCTCATAATCTAGATAGACAACTATTGCAAGCATTATCCAAATAGATTTGAGCATTGTCATAGGAAAGAATGTCTCATCATAGTCAATACCATAACGTTGACAATATCTCTTGATAACCAGACGGTCTTTATAGATCTCCACCTTTCCATCTGCACCCCTCTTTCTTTTGAAGATTCACTTACACCCAATGGGTTTAATCCATTCGGATGGGTCAACCGATGTTCATACATCGTTGACCTTCATGAACTCCATTTTGGACTCATAGCCTCAAGCCATTTCTTAGAATTAGGTTTCTGCATTGCATCCATATAGGTGATCAGATCCTCATCATTCTTATCGAGGTCGATGAGATCACCATCCTGAACTAAGAAACTATAGTATCTATCTGACTGATATGGTACTCTATCGGATCATCTTAATGGTGTAGGTATATTGGGCATCGGATCTGATCTAATCAAATCCAATTTAGGTTCAGCTATAGGTGTCGATCTTTCTACTTATTGAACTTCATCAAGTTTAATCTTAAAAGCAACAGTTCCCTCACCAAGAAACTCTTTTTCTGAAAAAATTGCTTAAGCCTGACGAACACCTTTTATTCTTCAGCATGGTAGAAATAGTAATCCTTACTTTCTTTGGGATATCCTATAAACACAAACTTATCAGACCAGGGTCCAAGCTTATCTATATGCAAATGTTTGACATAGGCCAGACATCCCCAAACCCATAGGTGAGAGAGTGTAGGCCTACATCCAGTCCATATCTCGTATGGAGTCTTTGCGATAGATTTACTTGGCACATTGTTCAATATATAACATGTAGTCTTAAAAATATAAACCTAAAATGAAATAGGCAGACTAGCAAACCCCATCATAGATCAAACCATGTCTAACAATATTTGATTTTTCCTTTTTGATACACCATTATACTATGGTGTTTCTAGAAGAGTCCACTATGAGAGAATCCCATTCTCTCCTAGATATTTTAAGAACTCACTGGATAGATATTCACCTTTTCGATCCAATCGAAGAGTTTTACTACTCTTTCCAGTTTGTTTTTCTACTTTACTTTGGAATCTTTTGAACATTTCAAATAAATCCAATTTATGTTTTATTAGATAGACATATCCATATCTAAATAGATCATTTATGAAAGTGATGAAGTAGAAATATCCATCTTTGGCACTTATGCTCATTGGTCCACATACATCAGTATGTACTAGACCTAAAAGCTCAGTGGCTCTCATCTTTTTCAGTAAAATGTGACTTAATCATTTTTCCAAGAAAACAGGACTCACAAGTTGGAAGTGATTCACAATCATTGACTTCAAGAATTTTCTCTTGCGTTAATCTATTTATCCTATTCTTATTAATGTGACATAGCCTATAGTGCCATAGGTAGATATCAAAGATATTATCTAATCTAAGATATTTTCTAGAAGTGTATATTACACTCATAGACTGTAATAAAATGTAAATACCATTTTTTTGTTGTCCTTGCATTATTGTAACATCATTCATAATGATATCACAATAATCTTTCTTTATAGATAAATGATATCCATATTTGGTCAAAAGGCTAACAGAGATTATATTCATAAAAAAAAAAGACAATAATGGAAATCATTTAAAGAAATCATATTAGTATTGAGAATAAATTGAACTATTTTTATAGCTAGAACTAGAACAGACCTTCCGTCTCCAACATTCAAGAATCGCTCATTATTTTTAAATCTTCTATTAATTTGAAGTCCTTACAACAAATTGCAAATATTGACTGAACTTTCAGTATCTAATACCCAAGTAGAAGTATCATAAATAAAGAAATTATAAGGTATTATCATATAACATCCTTGATAAGCAACTACTCACTCATCTCTCTTTCTCATCCTATTAAGGTCATGGGAATCAAGATACTGAGGACAATTCTTCTTCCAATGCCCTTGCTTCTTATAGTGAAAGCATTCTGCCTGATTTAGGTTATTCTTGGACCTTATGTTTAAACTAGGCATAGAGGCCCCAGCACGAACCGCTTCATGCTACTGAATAATATTCAACTTTCGATACTTATTATCAAATTAGGTTCCATAAGTTTATCACTATCTAGTAGTGAATGGAGCAACTGTGGTTTGGATTTAATTGCATAAAGGAGAACCAAAAGCCTAATTAGTAAGTGATTCATTAAACCTAAATATTTAGACTTTAATCAAAAGATTCTTTCATTATTTTATTCAAATTGGTAGCGTCTACCTTCAATTCTAGAAATTATCCTAATTTCTTAGTAGGTACTAGAGTCCATATAGACTATACACAAGCCCAACTATGGTTGGTCAACCCATGTGCATCTAAGGAAAGGTTCATAACCAATTATTTTTTTAAATAATTTTTAGTAATTTAATTTTGCCCTAGGTATCTTTTTAGTAGGCTAGGGCCTCCAGTGAAAGTCTCAGTTAGGTCCAACCATTAACATAATCATACTTGGCCCATCTTGAAAGAAAAATCTGATTTTCCGCCATAGGATCGTCCAGATCTAATTAGATCTAAAGCAAATTTTTTTACAAAATTTTTATAATTTAATCAGATCTAAGAGTTCTCAGATTTGATCATGGTGATTTGATATTAAAAAATTAAAATTTAATTAAATTAGATTTAATTTTAAGTACCTGATTTGGATAATCTAATTATCCTACGATGATCCTATTGGTTCCTAAGGTTCTGGAAGGAGCCACTCACGTGCCTGGCCTCTTCTAGTATCCACTTAGACAGGATCTGAATATCTTCTTCTCATGAATCTATCATCCAAAGATCAGATCTAATCTAATCTGTAGATCATTCAAAACTATTTCTGAAAGCAGCCCATCCGTATCACGAGCACCATCACATAGATCCTAAATCTTGTGCCAAAAGCCTTGGACCTTATACTTAGATTTGTGCCTAACCTTTTAAGCATGTAGAAGAGAGGAAGAGAAAGGATAGAGGGTGTGTGGGATATCAGAGGGCGATAGCACTAGGGCATGGAAAATATTTTGTGCGATGCCATAATGGCGTGAGAAAGGGTTTTAATCCCAACACCATCTAGAGTCCCACTTTGACCAAATCACTTATTATTTGATCAAAGAGACTCTAGGGATTATTCTTCATATCAAAAAACTAGATCCCATCTAGTTTTGTCACCAAAATTCAATAAAAAATGGGGCGACATGAGTAGATAAGAAAGAGTCCATTGTGCCTAGGACTCTTCCCTCAAGAGTTTGATCCAAATCAAACTCTATCAAATCCTAGTCAAACCACTATCATAAATCACAAAATTTGGCACACCCATAGCATAACTCAAACCCTATAACATATCCAAAAATCAAATCAAAAAAAATTTTAAAAAATTTTCTAAAAGCATCTGATCAGGTGACCCTCAATTCTCTCAATTGGGTTAACTTTTGATCCTAGTCCAATTGCACTAGGAATGGATTAAATTTCTACAATTAATCTAACATAGACTAGTTTTAGTCAAATAAAAATAAAACCATTTAAGATAAGTGAGTCAAATCAAATTTGACTTGATTGCGATGAATCAGAAAGATCATAGAAGGAGAAGCTAGGGTCAATTGTATGCTAGCATAATTATCTTGAACCTGATTGGATCTAATCCAAATCAATCAAACTGGGTTAGCTCAATTGATGACATCCAAACCCAAACTCTTATTTGTATGATCCAGTTAGGTTCACTTTTGTATGGTAATGAAACATGTCATGATCTCTATCATCGACATCATCGAAATACCTTTTGATGGACCAGAACTCTTCTAGTTCATACAATTAGAATGATTGATCATCAAAATCATTCTAATTGCTCCCAAAATCCACCAGTAACACCTAGTAGTATATGGTGGCAACTCATCAAAATTGAAAGCAAATCTCTCGATGTAGCTACCTATGTGATTGGGTTCTTCTATCTTGAGCCCCAATAGGATTAGGATTAAGATGAACTCGTCAAACCCAACATCCATCATATGAATTAATCATTAGATTCGAGTCTGATGTGAAACCCTAATAGAAACTCTTTCTATCATCTTCACTCTACTATGGCCATGGACTTAAGGACTCAATCTCATGATTATCATGGAACTACTTCTCAACTACCAAGGTAGATAGATCCCCTATTGGTGCAATCCAATTCCTACAATGAACATACTATAGCCAACATAGATCTCAGGATTTTGAATGGTTAGAAGACCTAGTTATGGTGTAGTAGAACTATAACACCCTCAAGATGAACTATCGATGCACCTCAGGTCTAAGAATCAGATGCACCACTACAGCATCGAGCCAATCATTGATGAGAAGGTAGACTTCTTTATGACTGCTCTAGGTGGTCATGCTCAGTGCCATCATTCTCTAATAAGTACCTGTACTCTCACTTCGGTGTGTCCACACCCTAGACTCAAAGCATATCTATTATAAAAAAGAAATCATATACCAACCTTCTGGATCGATCACCTGAAGGAAAAAACCTATTTTTCGAGTCAGGTTCGTTCAGATCTGATTGGATCAGGAGGGATATTTCAAAAAATTTTTCTCTAAGATCCTAATCAAATCTGAGACTCCACTGATCTAATCTTGTTGATCTGATAATAAAAATAAAAATAAAAATTAAATCTAATTTAATTATACCTTTATTTTAGATAATCCAATTATCCTGTGATGATTCCAATGTTTACCTAAGGTTTTGGATGTAGCTACGCAAGTGCCTGGCCTCTACTGGTATCCACTTAGATAGAATTTAAAAATGTTCTCCTTTTCAATCAATCCTCTAAAAATTAGATCTAGATATGATCTTGAAGGTCTTCAAAATGGCTTTTGAAGAACAGCCTTTGTCTCTTATAGCAGTGCTGCCTTCTTCCTTTCCTGACGCCTTTCACTTGCTTGGATCGCACCTTCTTCATGCCCAAAGTCCCTTGGGCATGGAGAGGTGAGAGAGGACCAATGGGTGGCATAGAGAAGGATGGAGAGGGGCTATGTGACATTGGCTAAAAGTAGAAGAATTGAATTCTAGGTGTAGATAGAATTTATATAGACCTTATTGCGCCATGCAGTGCCACATCATCCTAACCAATCACGGTCCTTTATGCAATCAGATTTAAATCTGATTGGTGGGATGATATCATTTAATCCAATCAGATTAGAAACCCTCAAAACTCTCCTTAGGTAGCAGCAAGACTGGGTCAAACAAGTCTTCTTGGCGCTACACAATTTAGTTTCCTGAAGCAATTGGAATCCCATCTGTATGGGACTCCATCTTTTATCCTCATGGGGTACATGCCTCCCTAGGCATGCACCCCCTTTCTATCTTCTTTTTAGTAGGGGGACAAGTCCCCAAGTACTCTCCTATGGATGCATGATACATGGGCAGATATCTAAGTGTCTAGGGTCAACATTTGACCAATGTCTGAAGACAAGATTTAGTAGGTGACGAAAAATGGTAGGTGTTGTCTCAAATTTATCTTATAAATTAAGACAACCCTTTTTTAACCTAGAAAAGCTCTAGTCAGACTAAGTAAAGGTTCTTGAGTGAGATCAAATACATTTGGCTTAGTCGAGACAAGCTTTAATGATTGTTAAAGGAGAACATTAGGCTCAATCATGTGCTAGCACGATTTTCTTGAACCTAATCAAATCTTGTTAAAATCAATTAAACTGGGTTAATCCAATTGATGATATTTAGATTCAAACTCTTATTTGTGTGATCCAGTTAGGTTCAGCTCTGTATGGTAATGGGATATGTCACGATCTCTATCATCGATATCATCGAAACACCTTCCGATGGATCAGAACTTTTTTGATTCAGACAACTAGTATGATCGATCATCCTAATCATTCTAATTGCTCCCAAAATCCACCAGTGACACCTAGCAGCAGATGATGGCAATCCATCAGAATTAAAAGTGAACCTCTCGGTGCAGTTATCTGTGTGATTAAGTTCCTCTATCTTGAGCCCCGATCGGATTAGGGTTAAGATGATCTCATCAAATTCAAATTTTCATCATATGAATTAATCATTCGATTCAAGTCCAATGTGAAAATACTAATGGAAACTCTTTCTATTAATTCACTCTGCCATGGCCATGGGCTTATGAACTTAATTCTCGTGACCATCATAGGGCTACTCCTCATCTACCGAGGCACATAGATCCCCTATTAATGCAATCCAATTTCTACAATAAACATACTATAGCCAACATACACCTCAGGATTTCGAATGGCTAGGAGACCGAGTTATGGTGTAGTCAAACTATAACACCCTCAAGGTGAACTATTGATGCACCTCAGGTCAAAGAACCAAACATAGTACTACAGCTTCGAGCCAGTCATCGATGAGAAGGTGGACTTCCTCATGACTGCTCGAGATGGTCACGCTCAGTGCTCTCATTCTCTAATGAGTACCTATACTCTCACTCTGATATCTCTACACCATAGACTCAAGGCTCATCTATCCAAAGTAAGTGATCGTACACCAACCTTCTTGATCAATCACCATCCTCATGATGATTCTACGGTTGGAAGCATTTTATGAGTTAATAATGAAAATTTATATCTTAAATTTTCAACTCTTAAAAATATGAACTGTTATTACCACTAACTCAAGGGATGTATCACAGACACTTTCAAATACACACTGTGATAGAAAATAATTCATTTTATTATTTATAATTAAAATTATAATTTTATCCTTAGAAGTGTATTATAAGTGTCAGTCAATCTAGCTTCTAGGGCACACATATCTAACAAACTCCCACTTGACCTAGAGCCAATTGGCTATAAATCTAAGTCCCATCTTCTCAAGGTGAGCTTTGATCTTCTACTGGCCCAACGGCTTTGTAAGTTGGTCTGCCACATTGTCTGCCAAGTCGACTCTCTTGACCTCGACGTAATCTTTCTCAAGGTAATCACGAATGAGGTGGTATCGCCGCTCAATGTGCTTAGATTTTTTATGAGACCTCGACTCCTTAGCTAGGGCTATGGTATATTATTATCGCAGTATAGAGGAATGGCATCCGATGGCATCATTTCGATCTCTACAGCAAACTTCTTATACCAGAATGCCTCCTTCACAGCTTCTGACACAGTGATGTACTCTGCTTCCATGGTGAAATCTGCTATCACTGTCTTCTTGGAACTCTTCCAACTGATAGTACCACCATTACACATAAACAGACTCCCAGATGTTGACTTTCGATCATCTATATCAAACATAAAATTTGAGTCTGTATATCCCTAGACTTGGAGTTCTCCATTACCAAAAATCAACATCATATCCTTAGTTCTTCTTAAATACTTAAGGATACATTTCATAGAATTTCAGTGTTCTTCATCTAGATTTGACTGATATCTGCTCGTGATACTCACAGCATGGGCTATATCAATCATGTACATAACATGGCATACATGAGGCTCCCTATTGCTAAAGCATAAGGGATCTTGCTCATGCGTTCAATCTCCTTAGGTGTGTTGGGATACATTTTCTTGGAGAGATGAATGCCATGTCTAAAGGATACCAATCCCCTCTTGGAGTTTTCCATGCTAAACCTCTTTAGCACTTCCTCTATGTACATCTTTTATGAAAGACCTAGCATCCTATTCGGTCTATCTCTATAGACCTTAATTCCTAGAATAAAGGATGCTTCTCCTAGGTCATTCATGGAGAATTCCTTAGATAACCATATTTTAATTATGGTCAACATGGAAATATCATTTCCAATAAGGAGGATATCATCCATGTATAGTACTAGAAAGACAATAGCGCTCCTACTGACCTTTTTGAAAATACATGGTTCCTCCTCGTTCTTGATAAAATCAAATAATTTGATCACATCATTAAAATTAGTATTCTAGCTTCGAGATGCTTGCTTAAGTCCATATATGGACTTTGCAACTTGCATACTTTGTAATCAGCATCACTGGATATGAAACCTAGCGGCTGTTCTATATAGATATCTTCCTTAAGGTATCCTTTTAAGAATCCCATTTTTACATCCATTTGCCATATTTCATAATCAAAATAGGCTGCAACAGCAAGCAATGTATGGATGAATTTTAGCATGGCTACTGATGAAAAGGTATCCTGATAGTCAGTGCTAACTATGCCCTTTTGCCACTAATCTGATTTTAAATGTCTCCACATTTCTATCTGCACCAATCTTTCTCTTATAGATCCATTTACACCTAATAGGTATTATTTCTTCTGATGGATTTACCAAGGTCTAGACTTGGTTTGAGTGCATCGAGTCAATTTCTGACTTCATTGCCTCTAACTATTTTTTGGAGTCGATATTCGATATTGCCTCATCATAGGTTTTGGGATCATCACCATGAACCCCATTACCTACGAGGAACATTTTCTCTACTTCCTCTAAAATAGCACCTAAGTACCTCTCAGGGGGATGAAAAATCCTTTTCAATCTATGAGGTGGAGGAGGTAGTGATTGTATTTGGCTCCATAGGGACCTTAGCTCGTTGCTCTTATGAAATTTTTTCCTCGAGCTTGATCAGCTTTCCAATGCCACCATCTTGAATAAACTATTTTTCAAGAAAGATGGCATGCTGACTCATAATTACATTATGGTCTTCTGAAATGTAGAAATAATATTCTAATGACTCTTTAAAATATCCTATGAATCAAGCTCTAAATAATCTATAGTCTAACTTGTCCACTTGTAGCCTTTTGACATGAGCCAGACAATCCTAAATTTTGAGATGACTTAGACTTGGTTTCTTACCATGCCATATCTCATACGGTATGGTAAGAACAGTTTTAGAGAAAATCCTATTCAGTAAATATATAGCAGTTAACAGACTATGTCTCTAAAAAAATCAAGAAGGTCTATGAAGCTCATCATGGATCGGACCATATTTAATAGGGTCCGGTTCCTCCATTCTGAAACCTCATTGAGTTAAGATATTTCAGATGGAGTCCATTGAGAGACTATGCCATTTTTCTTGAGATAGTCCAAAAATTTTTGACTAAGACATTCACCTCCTCGATCTGATCGAAGAATCTTAATGAGTTTTTCAGTTTGCTTTTCAACTTCATGTATGAATTTCTTAAACTTTTCAAAGGCTTCAAACTTGTGTCTCTTAAGATACACGTACCCATACCGAGATAAATCATCGATAAAGGTTATGAAGTAGTCAAAGTTGCCTCCAGTCAACATATCAAATGGGCCACACACATCAGTATGTACTAGGGCAAGTAGTTTCGTGGCCCTTTCCCCATGTCCTATAAAGGAAAGCTTAGTCATTTTGCCATGAAGACATGATTCATAAATTGGATATGACTCGAAAGTCAATGGACTCAATAGCCTGGTTTTCTCCAATTTATTAACCTTATCTTCTGCTATATTACCTAACCTTAAGTGCCATAGATACCTATCATTTGGACTATCCCTGGATCATTTTGATCTTATGGCATTCATATTTTGCTCGATATTAAAGATAGATACATCAATATGTAAGCGGTAGAGATCGTTAATAAGAAAACCACTTGTAATTTTATTTCTTTCATAAAGAATATTATAATAGTCCTTAAGAAACTTAATTACATAGCCTTCTTATGTTAAACATGAAATAGAAATCAAATTCCTGCTTGCAGTAGGCACATAATAACAATTCCTAAATACTAAATCTAAGCCAAATGGTAGTCGAAGAGGGTAGGTTTCCATGGCCACAATAGCAACCTTTGCTCCATTTTTGATATGTAGGTTCATCTCACCATCCCTCAACCTCCTGCTATCCTCAAGACCCTACATGGAAGTATATAAATTAGCACTAGATCTAGAGTCAAGCACCCAACTGGATGCAGAAGAAACCATAAGGTTAGATTCAATAATGAGCATACCTCTAGAAGGATCTATCTCCTAATTCTTCAGGATGGCTAGGTATGTAGGGCAGTTCCGCTTCTAGTGGCTATCGGTATTATAATGAAAATACTTTTCTTTGTCAGCAGCTTTCTTTTTTAGCTCTGCCTTCTTTTTTTTCACCTTCCACCTTCTATTTTTTCATAGACTTCTTCTTCTTTCAAAAAAATATTCTCTTGGAAGAAGTCCATTCCATAGCAAGTACTGAGCCTTTAGAACCTTTCATAGAAAGCTCAGCAGTAACTAGCATATTCATAAGCTCGGCCAGAGTATTATGAAGTTTATGCATATGGTAGTTCATGATGAGCTACCCATATGCATCAGTCAAGGATTGCAGAATTATATCATTCTACAGATCTTGGTCTAACTTCACTTCGAGCTTCTCAAGCTCTTTCAAGTCCCTGATCATCATCAGATAATGATCTTGGACTGACTATCCATCACACATTTTAGCCTTAAATAGTTGTTTAGTGATCTGATATTTGGCTGCACAACTCTATTCATCAAACAACTCTTGCAGGTGAGCCAACATTTGGTGGGCAGTCTGATATCTTCATGTTGGTGCTGAAGCTCATCAGACATTGAGCCCAACATGTAATATCTGACCTTATTATCTGCATCCATCCATTTGTCAAGAGATGCTCTCTATTCAATGGATAGATGAGTTGGTAAGATGGGGGGATCCTGGTCCAATACATGAGTCAACTTCTCGAAATCCAAAATAATTTTAAAGTTCTAGAGCCAATCCTTGTAATTGGATCTGATCAATCTATGGGTGTCTAAGATACGGGCTAGTGGGTTGGATGCAGATATTTTTTTTTTCTATAGAGAGTTAAAGTTTCTACTTAGATTTTGTAATTAAGACTTGACCAATTTATTTAAAGATTTGATTTTTAAACAAATTAGCTTCTACTATTTTTTTTGGATCCCTATACTTTCTCTGTAGAGATGCAAAAATCTCCATGATTATTGATTTCTAGGGGATGGTGCAGTCCCACCAATTGACTCATCACCTCACCTAACAATTATTGATGATGGGTTAGCCAATGGTGAACAACTCTTGTCCAATGATTCTCTAATCATGGTGCACCCAGACTTGGTCTCTAATTCATGAATCTCACCATGCCCAGAATATTGATCCACTCCTTAGTTAAGTCAGATCCACCATTTGCATAGATTGGATTTCTAATTGGATCTCTCATCATATTCGAAATATTGAGCCCAATCCATCCTCCAGCCTATAGCATCCAATGTCTAATAGACATGGTTGCATCTTCCTGGTGCAACTGAACCACTGTGACCAGTCGAGAACAATCAACCCCGAGAAGGGCCCATACATCTACAATAGTGGAAGACCTTAGACTTAATATTTTCTTAGGGAGATTTAATTTAGATGTCTTTAAACTTGACTTGACATAGCCATAACCATTATGACTAACCTAGTGGCATGGGTTAGCTCATATTGTTAGCTACCTTAGATGAGGACTAGGCCGACAAATAAGGCCAGATAAGTGAGACTGATGGAAGGGATATGCCATTAACTTGACAAGAATGCATTCGAATCGAGTAGTTCCTAATTAAAAATCAATCGATCGTATTTGCTAAACTTATCTTAAACACCAAATTGTTGAGCTAGAATCAATCAGGTTAGCCTACAATCCAAACTTTAACTACTGAGCCTAATTAGGTCTTAACTTGATCAATTACTCATGTGACTCGAATCTTGACCCAGACTTAATCCTATTAGGCTGGTCAATTTAAGTACTCTTGATCCCATCTAACCAACTCTTGATTCGGTTTGATCAACCGCTAGACCTAATTGAGCTATCCCAAGCTCCGAACCCAATTTTATGAATATGTCTTAGATCTAAAAATTCTTAATTTTAGATCCTAATATATTTCATAATCTTAATTCTTAATTAAGTTTAGGGTTCATAAACAAAACACATATATAAAATTTTAGGATTTTAGGATCTAGGATTTTGCAGAAAATAAGTTTTGATTTCTGATTAAGGTCGAACGTGCAGCATCCCTACACACCATAAGAACATCCCATCGAATGGAAGGAGAGGGCCTTTAAATCCTACTTTGTTCTTATGATCGAACGGCCAAGGAGAACGTCTTAATCAAAAATATGATAAATCTACAAAACTAGTTAGATCTACATCATATATCACATATATAAAAATTAATCTAACTAAAAATATATTTTGCATACATCTCATGTATCATATCATGCATATTTTTAGATCTAAATTATCTCATAAATATCTAAAAAATAAGATTTAAATTTGATCATATCAAATTAAAATTTATTCTAGATAATTTTGTAGAACTATTCTACAACTAGTCTAAACATGCATCTATCATATCTCATATGAACAAATTAAATAAATTTATTTTTTATTTTTTAGATCTAATTATAATATTTATAATATTATAAAATAATAAATAAATAGATTTAAAAATTATAATTAATTAAATTAAAATTATGATCATGCTAGACTACACATAGAATAATTCTATTCCTAGTCTAGTCATGCATCTCATACATCTTAGATCTAGATTATTTAATTTTTAATTTTTTGATTTTAGATCTAATCATATCTAATATGACATCTAAAATTATCTAATTATTAAATTAAAAATAAATTAAAATCAGATCAAATGAATTATGGAACCTAGCTCTGATACCAGTTGAAGGGAAAAACTTATTTTCTAGGTCAGGTTCATTCAGATCTGATTGGATCAGGAGGAATATTTCAAAAAAAAAATTTCTAAGATCCTAATCAGATCTGAGACTCCTCAGATCCAATCTTATTAATCTAATAATAAAAATAAAAATAAAAATTAAATTTAATTTAATTATATCTTTATTTTGGGTAATTCAATTATCCTATGATGATTTTGATGTTTGCCTGAGGTTCTGGATGTAGCCATGCAAGTGCCTGACCTCTATCGATATCCACTCGGATAAAATCTGAAGATCTTCTCCTTCTCAATCAATCCTCCAAAAATCAGATCTAGATCTAATCTTGAAGGTCTTCAAAATGGCTTTTAAAGAATAACCATTGTCTCTTGCAGCAGTGCTGCCTTCTTTCTTTCCTAGCATCTTTCACTTGCTTGGATCGCACCTTCTTCATGCCCAAAGTCCCTTAGGTGTGTAGAGCAGTGAGAGGACCAAAGAGTGGCATGGAGAAGGAGGGAGAGGGGCTATGTGGCATGGGCTAAAGGTAGAAAAATTAAATTCTAGGCGCAGACAGGATTTATATAGATCCTATTGCGCCATGCAATGCCACATCATTCTAGCCAATCACAGCCCTTTGTACAATCAGATCTAAATTTGATTGGTGGGATGACATTATCTGATCTAATAAGATTAGAGATCCTCAAAACTCTCCTTAGGTGGTGCCAAGACTGGGTCAAATAAGTTTTCTTGGTGCCACACAATTTAATTCCCTAAAGCAATTGGAGTCCCATCTGTATGGGACTCCATCTTTTATTCTCATGGGGCGCATGCCTAGGAGTTTTCTTGGTGCCACACAATTTAATTCCCTAAAGCAATTGGAGTCCCATCTGTATGGAACTCCATCTTTTATTCTCATGGGGCGCATGCCTTCCTAGGCATGCACCTCCTTCCTGTCTATTTCTTAGCAGGAGACAAGTCCCTAGGTACTCTCCTATGGGTCCATGACACATGGGCAGATGTCTAAGTGTCCAAGATCAACATTTTACCAATGTCCGAGGATAAGATTTAATAGGTGATGAAAAATAGCAGGTGTTGTCTCAAATTTATCTCATAAATTAAGACAACCCTTTTCTGACCTGGACAAGCCCCAGTCAGACTATGTAAATATTTCTGAGTGAGCTCAAACATATTTGGCTCAATCGAGATAAGCTTTAATGATCGTTAAAGAAGAACATTAGGTTCAATCGTGTGCTAGCATGATTTTCTTGAATCTAATTGAATCTTATTCAAATCAATTAAATTGGGTTAATCCAATTGACGATATCTAAATCCAAATCCTTATTTGTGTGACTCAGTTAGGTTTAATTCTATATGGTAATGGGATATGTCACGATCTCTATCATCAACATTATTGAAACACCTTTCGATGGTTCAGAACTTTTCTGATTCAGATAACTAGTATGATCGATCATCCAAATCAGTCTAATTACCTCCAAAATCCACCAATGACACCTAGCAGCATATGGTGCAACCCATCAAAACTTAAAGTGAACCTCTTGATGCAGTTACCTATGTGATTAAGTTCCTCTATCTTGAGCTCCGACCGGATTAGGGTTAACGTGATCTTGTCAAACCATAATTTCCATCATATAAATTAATCATTTAATTCAAGTCCAGTGTGAAAACCTTAATAGAAACACTTTCTATTATTTCACTCTACCATGGCCATAAGCTTATGGACTCAATTCTCATGATTATCATAGGGCTACTCCTCATCTACCGAGGTAGATAGATCCCCTATTACTGTAATTCAATTCCTACAATGAACATGCTATAGCCAACATATACCTCAAGGTTTCAAATGGCTAGAAGATTGAGTTATGGTGTAGTCAAACTATAACACCCTCAAGATGAACTACCAATGCACCTTAGGTCAAAGAACTAGACACACTACTACAGCTTCGAGCCAATCATCGACGAGAAGGTGGACTTTCTCATGACTGCTCGAGATGGTCACAATCAGTGTCCTCGTTCTCTAATGAGTACCTATACTCTCACTATGGTGTCTTTAGACTGTAGACTCAAGACTCATCTATCTAAAGTAAGTGATCATACACCAACCTTTTGGATCAATCACCAACCTCATGATGATCTGATGGTAGGGAGCATTTTTTAAGTTAATAATGAAAATTCATGTCTTAAATTTTCAACTCTTGAAAATATGAACTATCATTACCACTAACTCAAGGGATGTATCACAAACACTTTCAAATACACATATGATAGAAAATAACTTATTTTATTATTTATAGTTAAAATTATAATTTTATTCTTAGAAGTGTATTATAAGTGTCAGCTAATTTTGGCTTATAGGGCACACATATCTAACATCACCATCCTCATGATGATCCTATAGTCAGAAATAGTTTATGAGTTAACTATGAGAATTCATGTCTTAAATTTTTAACTCTTGAAAATATGAATCGTCATTACTATTAACTCAAAGGATGTATCACAGACACTTTAAATACACACTATGATAGAAAATTATTTTTTTATTAATTTATAGTTAAAATTATAAAATTATCCTTAGAAGTATATTATAAGTGTCAGCCAATCTGGCTTGTAGGGCATGCATCTAACACATCTAACTAATGAATTATTAAACCCACCTATGGTTGGTCAACCTAATCATCATTTAGAGAGACGGGGTCAAGAAATCATATTATGAATGATAATTTTATTAATGGATAAGCACCAGGCCTATGGGCCTCTAATGATTATCCAACTAATAGATCCATTATCATCCACTTAATGGAAGGCTATGATCTAGTTATCACCATAACTATTTCATTTTAAGGATCTAATAATTTTAGAAAAATTTAATTTAAGAAATAGAGAAAGTCAGATGAACCAGCTTGTCATGATCCTTCCACTAGCTTCATCAAGTTAGCTTAAGGGAGACCATTAATAGGTTGGTCAAGGAGCACCTAAATCAATCATACTGATTTACCTACCTGACATGGGTCAGCTTGAATAGTCAAATGATCCAATCAAAATATAATTTCATCAAGAGGCCAGGTAAGTTCAATCAGTAGAAGGGTCTATCAAAGCTTGCCTTAGACACCATCAAAAATGCCTAGGTAAGCAGGCTGCCAATTAAAGACCACCAGTCTGGTTTATCTTAGCATCAACTATTTTAATTAGTCTCGATTAGATCAATCTAATAGTTCATTCTAAACCACGTAGCCAAGAATCAGGTCCATCTTGGGTCTCATTAAAGATAAGAACTTAACCAACTACAACTATTGTAATTGATCCATAATTGATTAGATTTAGTCAATTCTCTAATTAAATCTATTTTTTAATCTAACCCTAGGTCTAATCTAATTAATGAACCTAATTTTTACTAACCCATTTAACCCAATATGTTATGATTTGTGTCTTAGGATCTTCAATTCACAATCCTATATCCTAATCAAATAACTTTTTAATTCTTAAGTAAGTTTTGGGCTGAGAGTTGGGGTTCGACTTTTTGAAAATAATTTTTATATTTATAAAATATTTTTATAATATAGTTCTATCAATCAAGTTGTATGTTTGATTCATAATCAATATGCAAGTAAGATAAGCAGAAAACTACTTTAGATTTAATCTAAATAGATTCATATAATTGAAAAATTTTAATTCCAATCAATCATAAATTATCCTAGATATTTATGATGATTAAAATTAGATTAAAATATTTTTAATTAGATCATAAAATTTTTTAGATCTAATCTAAAATTTTATGATCAATATTTTAGATCAGTACATACTAGGACAACCTCTCCACTTTAAGGGTAAACCTTATAATAGGACAACCTTATAATCAGTCCGTGCAATCTAAAATTTTTATTTTTAAATTTAAAACTCTTTTAAATCTAATAAATTATAAATAATATTAGATCATATCTAATAAATTTATGATAAGAAATAGATTTATACGAACTAGGACAATCTCTCCAATGTAAGGGATAAATCTTATAGTAAGATAATCTTATAATCAATTCATGTGATTAGAATTTTTAATTTTAGATTAAATAAATAGATTATAAATTAGATCTAATCTAAAAAATAATTTAAATATGTACATATAATCATATAATAATCAATCTGACTCTGATACCAATTGAAGGAAGCAGATCTAGGATTTATGATTAGATCTTGAAACTTTTCAAGATTGGATAGTGAAAAATTAAAATAAATTAAAATTTATTTATAAAAATAGAAAATTTCTAAATCTAATATTTTATTACATGATTATGGTATGAGATTAAATCAAAAATTTAAAATATAAAGAAAGAAGAATATGTTGATCATATCAACATGCATCTACACTACATCTAATGCAGGTATGTAAAAATAGATGAGATTTTTATTACCTGTGCAAGTTAGACATTCTAACTTACTAATCCAAGCTTGAGGATGATGCTTCAAGCTTCATATATATTTAATTTCTAAGAGATGTCCACACGAGCTCACAAACGATCAGAAGTCCTATGCTGGAAATCAGCATAGTATGCTAGTACTGTGCTGATCCTTCTTCGACAATTGATGTGGTGCTTCTTTCTTCTAGATTTAAAATCTCCAAAGAATAGAAAGAAGAGGAGAGATTTCAAATCTGAGATACTCTCAAAAAAAAAAATCTTAAAAGAGGAGGATAAGAGAAGAACAAAGCAACCCCAGAAGAAGATCCTCTTCTTCTTCTTTGTTCTCTCACCTAGACACCTAGATTGATATCTATAAAACCTCAATGCCCAAGAGGTCTCTCATTCTGGTATTCACATGTCCAAAATCACTCTCTAAGGTCTGAAACATGTCAAAAAATCAGCCTAGAATTAATCCTATATAATGAGTTATAGAGGAGTCCTTGTTGGGTCAAATTCTTAGACTAGGAAAGAACAAACATGGCAATTAGTTGGGGTGTCCAACACTTGGACGCCCCCTCCTTTATTTTTGGCATGGACCACCAAATAAAATCACATAAAATTTCTTCTTTTCCACTAAATAAATCAAAGAAAAAATAAGGAGAATGGGCAGCATGCATGGGAGGAGTTTTAGTTTCCTAAAATTCTATCCAAAGGAAAATTCAAATCAAATTCAAACTTCCTTCTTTGACTAGGTCCACAACTAATTATTATATAAGAAAGAGAGAAGATGAGTGGGTATGCATGAAGATAAGGGAGAGGAGATTTGTCACCAAAAATAAAGGGAGAGTGGGCATGGAGAGGCATGGGATAGGTGGCACAAGATGGATCCTAGTCATACTAGGATTCCATATTTGACTTGGTCAAATATGGTTTCTCAAACCAAATCAAACCAAAATTAATTCAATCTAATTAAGTTAGACCCTAATCTAATTAACAACTTAATTAAATTAGATTTAATTTTAATTTAATTTTTTAATCAAATTAGAAAATTGTGTTGACCCAAGTCCTAGTTGAACTAGCACTAGTTATTCCTTGCACTTGGCTTATCTAATAAATCAATTGAACTTGATCCAATCAAGTTCAAATCAAATATAATTAAATTATATTTAATTAAACTTAATCTTAGCTCTTTGGTTTAATCAAATTAAGCTATTTAGCAATCGAATTGCTAATAGATCCTCCTGCAATATTTACACTAGGTTAAACATCAATCGTATTGATTGTTTAACCTTAGAATGATTCTCAATCATTGATCAACCATCTGATCGGATCATAAACTCTAATATGTGTGATCCCATAGGTTCGAATCTAAGTCGGTAGCATAGAAATAAATTTTTATACCAGTCGAAGTGACCATCTAGCAATAGTATCCGACGGTCGGATAGGTCGAATGTGTAGAATAACATCCTTAGAACCCATGTAGATATAGTTTTCATATAATTCATCTCCTTGACCAAAATACTCATAGGACACCTCAGAGTTAAACTATCAACTCTAATTAGGTTGTCCACACTGTATTTTAAAATATCAAATCCATCTCATGGATTATCTTGACCAAGATTTTGCTATATTGAAATACAGTGATACATTCTTCTCCAACTTTTAGAGTGGTCAATTTCATCTTGATCATACACTAACTTCGCAAGTACTTGACTGTGCCAAGAAGTTTTTCATTACTGAATTAGAAATTTAATTAGTTTGGTACCAAAGTATAGTGAGTTGCTTGCAAACCACTGAGGTGATCTCAGGTCTAAGGAATATTTATATCTATATCCTATCAGAGACATTCTTGATAGTAGAATGCTATGGAGTTGATCACATTTAGTGATGATGTATTCCTATATTTCACCTGTATACCATACCAGTGTCTCCATACTTCTTGATTAAGAGGATAATCAACCTATATGGCATACAACGACCTATGCTTGATGGACACTGTCATCCTAGTTAAAAGCCTATCATTTGGTCATGAACAGTTTTAAGGACTAATCGATAAATTCTCTCTTTATCGAACCTAAATAGTCCTAAGAACTTCATCAAAATAATGAAGTTTGTTAGAAGATGAAAACTTATGATAAAAAATATCAAAAATATATTTATTAATTAATAAATTAATTATAATTATAATATAGCTTAACCATCAATAGGTTGATGATTGGCTTTGAGATATATTTTCCAATAATGATAATAGAATTATGTTCATAGGACATAGATACAACAATGTAAACATGGTGGATCTTGATGATCTACACATGAACAATGATCAATGTCTTATTGTAATGGATGCCAAAGTCAATGGAACTAGTTGGTTATGGCATCATGATTAGGTCATGCTTGTACGGACTTACTTTCAAAATTAATCAAAAAAGATCTTGTAAGAGGATTATTAAAATTGAATTTTGAAAAGAATCATATTTGTGATGTGTGTCAATTTGGAAAACAAACTAGGAACTCCTATAAACCAAAAGACATGATTTCAACTTCTAGACCTTTAGAATTGCTATGCATGGATCTATTTGGACCCATAAGGACTACTAGTTTAGGAGGCAAAAAGTATGGTCTTGTTATTGTAGATTATTTTTAAAGATTCACTTGGATGATGTTTTTAGTGCAAAAAGATGAAGTCTTCCATGCATTTTCTAAATTTTATCGAAAGATGTTAAATGAAAAGAACACATAAATTATATGCATATGTAGTGATCATGGTACCAAATTTAAAAATTAATAATTTAAAAAATTTTATAATAAAAAAAATATTGATCATAATTTTTCTACTCCTAAAACTCCATAGCAAAATGTAGTAGAAAGAAAAAATCACACATTAGAAGAAATGGCATGAACTATATTGTGTGAAAGTAATTACCTAGATACTTTTGGACCGAGGCAATAAATATTGTATGTTACACACTAAATCATGTTTTAATAAGGCCTATTTTAAAGAAAACTCCATATGAGCTTTGGAAAGATAGAAAACTAAATATCAACTATTTTCATGATTTTGAATGTAAGTATTTCATACTTAATAATGAAAAAGACAACTTAGGAAAATTCGATGCCAAGTCAGATGAGAGTATCTTCTTGGGATATTCTCCATTAAGTAAGGCATAGAAAGTTTTCAACAAGAGAATTCTCATTGTTGAAGAATCAATTCATGTTATCTTTGATGAATATAGTAATAAAATGTCTGGGAAAGAAAATGTTCTAGATGAGGATGTAAGTGATCTAAATGATAAGATAGATAATATCACACTAAAAGATGTACCACCTCAAAACAATGAAGAAAAAAAGAATGAAGAGCCTTCTCATAACCTAAGAGAGGAGTTACCAAAAGAATGGAAGTATGCACATGGATATTCTAAAGATCTAATAATCGATGATCCATCATAAGAAGTAAAAACATGGTCTTATCTTAAAAATATAAATAATTACTTAGCCTTTGTCTCACAAATTGAACCTAAATTAATCGAAGAAGCTGAAAATGATCCATGTTGGATAGATGCCATGCAAGAGGAATTAAATTAATTTGAAAAAAATAAAATTTGGACCCTAGTTGATAGACCAAATGACTATCCAATAATTAAAACTAAATAGATATATAGAAATAAATTATATGAACATGATACTATCGTAAGAAATAAAGCTAGATTAGTGGCAAAAGGATACAATCAGGAAGAAGGCATTAATTTTGATAAAACCTTTATCCTTGTAGCTAGATTAAAAGCAATTAGACTATTGCTTGCATTTGCATATTTCATGTATTTTAAATTATATTAAATGGATGTAAAGAGTGCATTTCTTAATGGTTATATAGCCGAGGAAGTGTATATTGAACAACCACCAGAATTTAAAAATCATACATTTCCAAATCATATGTTTAAATTACATAAAGCTTTATATGGACTAAAATAAGCCCCACGTGCATGGTATGAAAGATTAAGTAAATTCTTATTAGATAATAAATTTACTAGAGAAAATATAGATAAAACCTTTTTCTTAAAAAGAAAAGATGACAATCTATTAGTTGTACAAATATATGTGGATGATATCATTTTTGGTGCTACTAATAAATTTTGTCAAAAATTTGCCAAGCTAATGTAGGATGAGTTTGAGATAAGCATGATGGAAGAATTAAACTTCTTCCTCGGGCTCCAAATCAAGCAAAATGAAAGAGGGATCTCCATTAATCAAATAAAATATACAAAGAAAATACTTAAGAAGTTTGGGATGGAGAGCTCAAGACTAATTGGCACATCAATGAGTACATCATGTAAACTTGACAAAGATGAGAAGGGTAAGAAAGTATAAACAAAATTGTACAGAGGTATAATCAGCTCACTCCATTTTCTTACTATAAGTAGATCAGATATAGTATTTAATGTTTGCATGTATGCTAGGCATCAATCAGATCCTTGAGAATCATATTTGTTTGCTGTTAAAAGAATTTTTAGATACTTATCTGAGACACTTAATGTAGAATTATGGTATGATAGATCATCTCAATTTGAATTGATTGATTATTTTGATGCTGATTTTGCTAGTTATAAACTTGATAGAAAAAGCATTAGTGGTACATATCAATTCATTAGAGTAAATTTAATTTCTTGGTTTAGTAAGAAATAAAACTCAGTAGCACTATCTATAGTGCAGATTGAATATATTACTACTGAGAGTTGTTATGCACAAATTCTATGGATCAAACAATAATTAGAAAATTTTGGATTTAAACTTAATAAGATATCCATAAGATGTGATAATACAAGTGCAATCAATTTAACCAAAAATCTAATTCAACACTCAAGATTTAAATACATTAAAATAAGACATTACTTCATAAAAGATCATATTCAAAATAATGATGTGACACTTGAATTTATCTATACTGATAAATAATTAGCTGATATATTCATAAAATCTCTTAATGAAGAAAGATTCAACATCATTAGAAGAGAACTAGGACTTTGTTATCAACTTGATTAAATTTTATTTTCAATAATTCAAGGTAAATCAAATTAAATCCAAAGAATTAGATTTTATGTACTTAATCAATTATCAACAATAAGGGAAATATCTTGACATTGTTTAAATGCCAAATTTTCACTAAAACTTTAAAAATTTTAGATCCATTGCTCGAGTTGACTCGAGCAAATTAGTTCAAAACCATGAGTCGACTCGAGGGTCAGGGCCATAGATGATTAAAATCGATCCATAACTGTTCACGATGCCTTAGAACTCTTTCATTTCGACGAGCTGTCTCTCATCCCCTTAAACTACCTCAACAGTTCCTAGCTGCATTCTTGCCCTCCATTCCCTTAGATCCTTTGATTAGATGCCAGATTCAAAGCAAGATGGTGGGAGAAAGGTGGGAAGTGCAGAAAATCTATGCCACCCATGGAGCTGAGGAATGGGAGAGGAGAAGAAAAGCTTGAATGGAATGGGCAGCCTTCCAACCAACTAAAGTTTCTCAATCCTCCGAGGAACCCATTCATGAAGAGCTTAAACTAGAGTAAGATATTCCGGGATCACCCACTCATCAGCTCTCTCTCCTGTAGGTAGAATGGCTACAAGGGCTGTAGCAATGGGTAGAAGGGTTGATTTTGGATATTTTGAGGAATATAATTTTTCTATTGGATCTTGGATTGAGAGAATGGGGTGCAAAGACTTTTGTCAAATGAATATTCCCATGTACCCTAAGCTAGTTAGGGAGTTTTATGAAAACCTAAAGAGGGGATCTTCTAAAATTATAACTACAGTCAAAGATATACAAATTGAAGTGATAGAGGAGGGTTTGGCACATATTTTTAGCCTTACTAGACAAGGACACGTTCTGGATAAGTTATCTAACACGAAGGAAGGGCTGAAGCTTATTGTAGGAAGAGATGACATCGTAGGGGATGTCCTAACACCCACCTTATCTATGGAGATGAGAGTTTTACATCATATGATTGGTGAAATTTTTATTCCTAAGTTAGGAAGGTATGACTTTGTATCTGAAAGAGAGCTGTGTAAGATATATCTGATGGTTCAGAAAACTCAGATAAATTTGCCAGGGATTATGATGCATCAAATGAGAGAGGTAGCATCTAGGAACAAGGTGTGTTTATCCTATGGCATGGTCCTGACCAGGATTCTTGAGACAGCAGGAGTACCACTAGAGAATAAAGATAGCAAGAAGCTATCTCACTTCGATGTATATCACATGAGTGCTCTAACCAGAATATAATATCATGTGGATGAAGGAAAATGGGCAAAGAACATTTTTGGTCAAGAGAGGAGAGTGCCTAGAGTAGTGGAGGTAGGAGAGCCATCTACTCCTATTACACCCAGAGATGCACCTGACCCTAGTACGCCTATGTCTCCTCGAGCTCGACCCACAAGCAGATTCTCTCAGCCACCACCTACTGACTTTGCATCCATGGAGAGGCTAGTAGATATGATTTCTACTAGAGTTAGTAGAGACATACAGGGTTTATCTAAGAGGGTGGAGGGTGTGCAAGTAGGGATGAGATCTATATCTTAAAGGCTCACCATTTTAAAGCAGAGGAAGCACACACATGTCACACCCACTGATCAGTCTAGTATTATTGAGGAGCTTGCTAACCTTAAGGGGAGAGTTGAGTTAGGAGGCACGGAGATGATAGCAGCCATCAATGGATTAGATCAGGCATAGTAGTAGGGTATTATCTCAGTACTTGGAACTATGGGCAGTTTGATTGGGAAGATAGAGAGACTTGCTCCAGGCACGATACCAGCAGTATCAGCAAATGATGCAGCCGCTAGGGCGGCTATGCCTCGACCTCCACCTCCTCCACCCATGTCTCCAGTTCAGACTTAGGTGTCCACTAGTATGAGTAGACCACCACTTCGAGTCTATACTCGTGTGGGGCCTACTCCCTCACAAGTGATTGGGCCATCAGCTTGAACCAGGAGTAGGAGAGCTAAGCCATCCACATCTAGAGCTTTATCTTTCAAGACATTAGAGATCCCTTCTGATGATGAGTAGCCTCATAGGAAGCTGATGTCTCATTATTTGTTGTCCTTAGATCTATGTTAGGTACTTCTTGAGGAGTATATGTTTGTATGTCACTCTATATTAGGTGCTTCTTGGACACTCATATATATGCAATGGTTTAACTTAGTCCTATCTTGAACTTGATGTTTCATTATATCTTTATGTGTTGAGAATACACTCATTTTGTGAATGCAATAAAAAATACATCTATATGGCTACTTACTCTTTTACTACATCAATCCCTTGATATGTTACCATGCAATGGCTACCTTTTAGGATGATGACAAAAAGGGGGAGTAAGATATGTATATGAGCATACACACATTCAATATTTAAATTCAAAATTTTTAGCTTGTGAAATCTAGAATTTTTAGCTTGTTGTACCAATTTTTCTCTTTTGGATAAATTATAAGATGTATGATGTACATGAGCATATATTAATCTTGTTGTATTGCGCTAAGCATGTTTAATTATATAATGTATATGTCAATTAGTACTCATGCTAATAGAGCTTTAAATATAGTATAATTAATTATATAAATTATGCAATGATACATACTCTATAAACCAAATGCAAGCTTGGCACATGACTGCTCAATGAAGAGAATTCATGCCTATTACATATAAATGATAAATGTTGGTAGATTATCCCTCAAATAAGCACAAACTAAAAGTTTAACTCCAAAGTGATAAAATATATTAAAAACTTAAGCATAAATTGAGGGGGAGCTAAATATGAAACTATGTAAAGGAATTAATTTTTAGCATATTGAAGATGTCCCCAAATGCATTCGTGTCATTGTATATCTCTTGATCATATACTCAAAGTTTTGTCATCATCGAAAAAGGGGAGATTGTTAACCCCAAGAATTGATTTTGATGATGAACAAAATATTTGAGTATATTATTTTGACTAATGAATTGGTTGAGATCATATTTTAGGATGAATTATAGAGTATCAAATGAAAAATCTCTAAAAAGTATGTTTAAGGATCATTGAGGAAATATTGAAGTCTTTTGAGGTATGAATAACACCAAAAGTAAGGCTTGAAAGAGACATCTCAAAACTAAAATTGAAAAAAAAAAATATTTGGGTAAGTTATAATCTTTTAGCATAAAAAGTCCTTGACTCGACTCTTTATTTGGCTCATTATTCAACTCAAACTGATACAAAACTGGCATGCAGAAGTTTCAGATGCCACGGTCTTGAGCAGAGGCTCGAGTCAACTCAAGATTTTCGAGCTGAAGTCACAGGAAAATATAGAGAACTAAATTTTCAAGATGAAGTTTAGAGGATCTTGAGTGGAGGCTCGAGTCAACTTGAGGTTCACGAGTTGAAGTCGCAGAAAAAATACAAAGGACATGATTTTCAAAATAAAAGATGAAACGATCTTGAGCAGAGTCTCAAGTCAACTCGAGGTCCATGAGTTGAAGTCTCAGTAAAACACAGAGATTATGATTTTCATATCTGAATCCTCGAGCGAAGGAACGAGCAGAAAAAAGGCCTTGAGTGAAGGAACGAGCAGAGAAAAAGCCCTCAAGTGGAGGAACGAGTAGAGAAAAAGATCTCGAGCAGAAAAATGAGCAGAGAGAAATATCTCAAGCTGAGGAATGAGTCGACTCGAGATTCGACTCGAACTCCAATAGCTAGTTTCTATAGAATATTCAGAACTATGTAGAACTATTTCAAATGTCTCTTTTCAATCCTCCAATGGTCTTAAATCCTTCTCTAGCCTATCAAATGTAGAAAAGAAGCTATAAAATATTTGGAAGAAATAACTAGACCATTCAATCATTGAGAGAAATAAAAAGTTAAGAAAAAGAGTCCAAAAGCCTTGAATAGAGAGCATTCAATTCCCAACTCCAACAAATATCAAATCAAGAGATTCTTTTCAGCAAGAAGACAAGCTCAATCAGCTTAAAAGCTTCCTTCAAAGAAGATTCCACAAGCTTCATCGACTTACTTGCTCATTAAAGGAGCTTTGTTTTTGTTTTTATTGTGTAATCTTTACTCTCTTTGTAACTTAGCTTCAATAGGATTTTGAAGCTAAGATGAAGGCCTATCTAGGCCTAAAAATTGGATTGTGAGCCAAGGATTGGCTTAGTGTTAGGTTGTGGTTGGTGATTCGGTATAAAACCAACTAGATTTTGGATAGTGAGTATTGAAAAACTATCCGACTGTAATCTTAGAGAGATTATAGTAAAATTTTCAAGTGGATCTTGGGGAGTAGACGTAGGTGCAAGGGGCACCGAACCACTATAAATTTTTTTGTGTTTGTGATTGCCTTGTCTCATCACTTCTATTACACTTCTGCATTTTTGTATGCTTGGTAACATAGAACCACAATATACTTCAACACACACTAGTTTTTGAAAATACCACACTACTTGTTTAAATTTTGAAAAATCTAATTCATTCCCCTACTCTTGGGTTGTCTTGCTGGGCATCAGCATGAGCACCCTTAATATTTTTGTGAAGTGTATCTCGTGCAAATATCTATAAGCACTGTATATATTACTCATTAACACAAAATTAATTAGCATTATGAGTTTGTGCCATGATACATACTCTATGTACTAAATATGAGCTTGGCGCATGTAACTATTCAACGAAAAAGAATTACCATTCAAGCAAGCACATATAGCAAACTTAAATCTGAATTGATAAGATACATTGAATACATAAGCATGAACTAAGGAGGAGCTAAATATGAAACTATGAAAAGACCATACCTTCATCATATTAAAAATATCTCCAATACATTTATCTTAAATATCTCTTGCTCATATACTCAAAATTTTGTCATCATCAAAAAGGAAAAGATTGTTGACCCCCAAAGATTGATTTTGATGAGTAACAAAATACTTGAGTATATATTTGGACTAATGAACTACTTAAGTTCATATTTCAAGATGAATTATAGAGTATCAAAAAGATAAATCCAAAAAAAGTACATTTAAGAACCTATAAGAAGATGTTGGAAGCTTTTGAAGCATGGAACACACCCAAAGCAAGGCTTAAAGAAGGTATTTCAAGATCAAAATTGAAGAGAAAGTAAATTGGACAAAGTAGAAAATTTTAGTAGGAAAGATCTTGAGTCGATCCCTGAAGATGGCTATTCAGCTCGAGCTAAAATAGGATGAAAAAGAAGTTTGGCACACAAATATTTTAGCTGGCATACTCTCAAGTCGACTCTAGTGAACAGTGGCACAAAAATAATTTTTCAAAGTAGAAAAATGTATCGGATCGAGCAGAGGATCGAGTCGATTTGAGTTTCTCGAGTCGAAGTCTTAGGAAAATACAGAGAAGGTGATTTTTAGGATAAAGTTCAGGGTGGTTGCAAGCAGAAGGTTGAGTCAACTCAAATTCCTCGAGTCAAGATCTCAGAAAAATACAGAGAGTATGATTTTCAGAACATGATCATTGAGTCGACTCAAGAAAAACAACAAATCGACTCGAGCTCCAATGGCTAGTTTTCTACAAAATGTTCAAAACTATGCAAATTACTTCCAAACAACCAAATTTAGTCTTTCAATGGTCAAAAACATTCCTCCAACCTACCAAATGTTGGAATAAAGCTACAAAACCTCAAGAAGAAGGGACTTGACAATCTAATCATTAAGAGCAATCATAAGTGAAGTGAAAAAGGCCAAATAGCATTGAAAAGAAAGGATTTCACTTCCAACAAAAAGAAACATCAAATCAAGGAATTCCATTCAGCAAGAAGAAAAGCTCATAAGCTTAAAAGTATTCATCAAAGAAGATTCTAAAAGCTTCATCGACCTACTTTCTCATCAAAGGAGCTTTGTGTTTATTTTTGTTGTTCAACTTTTGTATTTCTTGTAACCTAGCTTTAATAGGGGTTTGAAGCTAAGGAGAAGGCCTATTCAAGCCTAAGAATTAGATTGTAAGCCAAGAGTTGGCTTAGGATTTGATTATGGTTGGTGATCTGGTGTAAAACCAACTAAATTTTGGATTGTAAGTCTTGGAAAACTATCTAATTGTAATCTTGGAGAAATATAGTAAAATTTTCAAATAGATCTTGGAGAGTGGACGTAGGTGCAAGGGGCGCTAAACCACTATAAATCTCTTATATTTGTGATTGCTTTGGTTCTTGCTTTCCATTGCATTTATATTTCTGCATACTTATATACATTACGTTTGAGCATACTTCAATATCTCACTAGTTTTCAAAAATAGCACATAACTTGTTTAAATTTTGAAAAACTCAATTCACCCCTCTCTTGGGTTGTCTTACTGGGCAATATATGGACTGCCACTCATAACTACTTCCAAAATACCATGGTGGTATCGATTAGCTCGCTATCGAGAGATCGCCAGCGATCACCTTTAGCTTGGGGGCTTTTGCCCACCCTGGGTAGTTTGGAGGTGCCTTCGGATTTGCCTTGGCTTGGAAGATATTGAAAATCATCATCTCGCCTAAGGAGGGAGCGGACCCATAGCCTTAAGAAATTTCTCTCATGCATCATCCGGTTGAAGTATTTTTGGCCCCTCAATAAGGCACCTCCTTCTTCCTCATTTGGGTAGCATTAGTGACAGTCTTTGATGGGGCACCTTTGAAGCATGAGCTTTTGAGGCATTCTCCATAGGAGCTACATCTTTTTTGAGGGGGCATCATGAAAGCGAATGCTACCTCTTTGGAGATGTCTCCCCTGATTTGGCTCAAGGGATAAAGGTGGCAGAGATAGAGGAGCTATCATTGGAGGTTCCTTTGGTGCTTCAATGCATCAGAGCTCATCTTCCTCTAGGGGGCTGGTCAGCCTTTGGGAGTGGTGTGACTATACGACTGTCCCCTGAGCCGAGTTTGCTTAGGCGGCATGCCTCCAAGAAAAATGGCATCACACCTTGCTCCATCTCCTCCTTGTGTCTCATCATTGCCACGATTTAGAGTGCATCTTGTCTGGCGAATATGGGACCATGCCCTTCTCTGAGTCTTCCTTGCACCCTTCCATCATTATTACTCGAAGCTGTTGAAGGAAAATTCTGATTTCTTGGACCAGGTTCATTCAGATCTGATTGGATCAAGAGATAAATTTCAAAATTTTTTTTCTTTGATCCAAATCAGATCTAAAATATTTCAGATCTAATTATTATTATTTTAATAATAAAAATAAAATATAGATAAATTAAATCATATTTAATTTACCTTGATTTAGGGTAATCCTATTACCCATTGATGATCCTATAAGCAGTGGAAGGTTCTGGATCTGGCCATGCAAGTGCCTGATCTCTACCGATATCCACTCAGGTTGGATATGGAGATCCTTTTCTTCTCTATCATATCTCCAAAAATTAGATCTGAATCTGATTTGGAGGATCTTCAAAACTGCTTTTGAAGATCAGCAGTTGTCCTTTGCAGCAGTGCAGCCTTCTAGCTTTCTGTCGCCTTTCTCTTGATCTGGATTGCACCAACCAAGATCCAAAACTACTTTTGGACATGGAGAGGAGAGGGACTTGGCATGGAGGAGGAGTAGAGAGGCAGACTTGGGGCTTGAGAGTTTTTTCATACATTTTTCAGTTGGGCGTAGGGTCTTATTTATAGACTATGCTGTGATCCAACTCCTCTTCTTCCCAACCAATCACAACCCTTTGTGAAATCAGATCTAAATCTGATTGGTGGGAATAGAGTCCCCTGGATTCCTCCTTAGAGGGCGCCTAAGACCAGTCAAAGTTGGTTCTTAGGAGAACTCTAATTGGAATCCAAAAAGGAGATGGAGTCCCTTGTCCAACAGGGACTCCTAGGCGCCTCCAACTTGGGCACACGCCACCCTTGGCGTGCGCCCTTCTCCTTGCCAGGTTCTGGCAGGGGGACAGGCCCCCACCAGCTCTCCAATAGGTGCATGACATGTGGTCAAAAGTCAAAGTGTCAATGGTCAACATTTGACCAGTCAAAGGTAGACTTTTGACCAAAGTCAAAGAACAAGAAATGGCAGGTGACCAAAAATGGCAGGTAATGTCTTACAAAATAAGACAACCTTTTCTGACTTGGACAACCTCCAGTCAGACCATATGAAGGCCTCTGATTGAGCACAAACTCCTTTGGCTCAGTCAGGACAACTTATTTATGATAGTAAAAGAAGAACGTTAGGTTCAATCGAGTGCTAGCACGATTTTCCTTGAACCTAATTGAATCTCATTCAGATCAATTGAACTAGATCAGTTCAATTGATGATCACCAGATTCAAACCCTTGTTTGTGTGACCCAGTTAGGTTCAGTTCTGTATGGTAATGGGATATGTCATGATCTCTATCATCGACATCATCGAAACTCCTTTCGATGGATCAGAACTCTTCTGATTCGAACAGCTAGAATGATCGATCATCTAAATCATTCTAATTGCTCCCAAAATCCACCAGTGACACCTAGCAGTATATGGTGGCAACCCATCAGAGCTGAATGCGAACCTCTTGGTGCAGCTACCTGTGTGATTAAGTTCTTCTATCTTGAGCCCCGATCAGATTAGGGTTAAGGTGAACTCGTCAAACCCTAGTCTCTGTCATATGATGTAATCATTCGATTCGAGTCCGAATGTGAAAATCTAAATAGAAACTCTTTCTATTATTTCACTCTGCCATGGCCATGGGCTTCTGGACTTGATTCTCATGATCATCATAGGGCTGCTCCTCTACCACCGAGGTAGATAGATTCCATCTTGATGCAATCCAGTTCCTACAATGAACATGCTATAGCCAACATACACCTCAGGGTTCCATATGGCTAGGAGACCGAGTAATGGTGTAGTCAAACTATAACACCCTCAAGGTGAACTGTCCGATGCACCTCAGGTCAAAGAACCAGACACACTACTGCAGCATCGAGTCAGTCATTGACGAGAAGGTAGACTTCCTAATGACTACTCGAGGTGGTCACGCTCAGTGCCCTCGTTCTCTAACGAGTACCTGTACTCTCGCTCCGGTGTCTCCACACCGTAGACTCAAGACTCATCTACTAAAGAGAAGCGATTGTACACCAACCTTCCGGATCAATCACCATCCTCGTGATGATCCTATGGTCGGGAGCATTTTATGAGTTAATAATGATTATTCATGTCTTAAATTTTCAACTCTTGAAAATATGAATTATCATTACCATTAACTCAAAGGATGTATCACAGACACTAAATACACATATGTGATAGAAAATAACCCATTTTATTGATATTATAGTCAAAATTATAATTTTGCCCCTAGAAGTGTATTACAAGTGTCAGCCAATTCTGGCTTCTAGGGCACATATATCTAACAATCTCCCACTTGTCCTAAAGCCAATTGGCTACAAGTCTAAGTCCCATCTTCTCAAGGTGGGCTTCGATCTTCTGCTGGCCCAACGGCTTTGTAAGTGGGTCTGCCACATTATCTGTGGAGTTGACTCTCTTGACCTCGACGTAACCCTTCTCGAGGTAATCGCGGATGAGGTGGTATCGCCGCTCAATGTGCTTGGATTTCTGGTGAGACCTCGGCTCCTTAGCAAGGGCTATGGCGCCATTGTTGTCGCAGTATAGAGGAATGGCATCTGATGGCATTACTCCAATTTCTGCAGCAAACTTCTTGTACCAGAATGCTTCCTTCGCAGCCTCTGATGCAGCGATATATTCTGCTTCCATGGTGGAATCTGCTATCACGGTTTGCTTGGAACTCTTCCAGCTGACAGCACCACCATTGCACACAAACAGACTCCCAGATGTCGACTTTCGATCATCTATATCGGACATGAAATCTGAGTCTGTGTATCCCTGGACTTGGAGTTCTCCATTACCAAAGACCAACATCATATCCTTAGTTCTTCTCAAGTACTTAAGGATACATTTCACAGAAGTCCAGTGTTCTTCACCTGGATTTGACTGATATCTGCTTGTGACACTCACAGCATGGGCTATATCAGGTCGTGTACATAGCATGGCATACATGAGGCTCCCTATTGCAGAAGCATAAGGGATCTTGCTCATGCGTTCTATTTCCTCAGGTGTGCTAGGGCACATCTTCTTGGAAAGATGAATACCATGTCTGAAGGGTATTAATCCCCTCTTAGAGTTTTCCATACTAAACCTCTTTAGTACTTCCTCTATGTACATCTTCTGTGAAAGTCCTAGCATCCTATTCGGTCTATCCCTATAGACCTTAATTCCTAGAATAAAGGATGCTTCACCTAGGTCTTTCATGGAGAATTCCTTGGACAACCATATTTTGACTGATTGTCAACATGGGAATATCATTCCCAATAAGGAGGATGTCATCCACGTACAATACGAGGAAGACAACAGCGCTCCCACTGATCTTTTTGAAAACACATGGTTCCTCTTCATTTTTGATGAAACCAAACTTTTTGATCACATCATTGAAATGAGTGTTCCAGCTCCGAGATGCTTGCTTAAGTCCATATATGGACCTTTGCAGCTTGCAAACCTTGTGATCAGTATCACTGGATGTGAAACCTAGCGGCTGTTCCATATAGATATCTTCCTCAAGATATCCATTTAAGAATGCCATTTTCACGTCCATTTGCCATATTTCATAATCGAAATAGGCTGCAACGGCAAGCAATGTGCGGATGGATTTTAGCATAGCCACTGGGAAAAGGTATCCTGATAGTCAATGCCTTCGCGTTGACTATAACCTTTTGCCACTAGTCTAGCCTTGAATGTCTCCACATTCCCATCTGCACCAATCTTTCTCTTGAAGATCCATTTACACCCAATAGGTACTATACCTTCTGGTGGATCTACCAAGGTCCAGACTTGGTTTGAGTGCATCGAGTCAATTTCTGACTGCATTGCCTCTAGCCATTTCTCGGAGTCGATATCTGATATCGCCTCGTTGTAGGTTTTGGGATCATCACCATGAGCACCATTACCTACGAGGAACATTTTCTCTACTTCCTCTGAAATAATACCTAAGTATCTTTCAGGGGGATGGAAAACTCTTTCCGATCTACGAGGTGGAGGAGGTAGTGTTCTTATTGGCTCAACCTGATTTGGTTCCAATTGGTCCTTAGCTCGTTGTACTTGTGAGACTTTCTCATCAAGCTTAATCTGCTTTCCAATGCCGCTATCTTGAATAAACTATTTTTCAAGAAAGATGGCATGTCGACTCACAATCACATTGTGGTCTTCTGGAATGTAGAAATAGTATCCTAATGACTCTTTAGGATATCCTATGAATCGAGCTCTGAAAGGACCTAAACTCTAACTTGTCCGCTTGTTGTCTTTTGACATGAGCCGGACAACCCCAAATTCTGAGATGACTCAGACTTGGTTTCTTACCGTGCCATATCTCATACGGTGTGGTAGGAACGGTTTTAGAGGGAACCCTATTCAGTAGATAAATTGAAGTTAACAATGAATGTCCCCAAAGAAAATCAGGGAGGTCTGTGAAGCTCATCATGGATCGGAACCATATCCAATAGAGTCCGATTTCTCCATTCTGAAACCCCGTTGAGTTGAGGTGTTCCTGGTGGAGTCCATTGAGAGACTATGCCATTTTTCCTTAAGATAGTCTAGGAATTCCCGGCTAAGGTATTCACCTCCTCGATCTGATCGAAGAACCTTAATGGGTTTTTCAGTTTGTTTTTCTACTTCATGTCTGAATTCTTTGAACTTTTCAAAAGCTTCAGACTTGTGTCTCATAAGATACACATACCCATACCTAGACAGATCATCGGTAAAGGTAATGAAGTAGACAAAATTGCCTCTAGCCGGCACATCAAATGGGCCGCACACATCAGTATGTACTAGGGCAAGGAGATCTGTGGCCCTCTTCCCCATGTCCAACAAAAGGGAGTTTAGTCATTTTGCCTTGAAGACAAGATTCACAAGTTGGATATGACTCGAAAGTCAATGGACTCAATAGCCCATTTTTCTCCAATTTGTTGATCCTATCTTCTGCTATATGACCTAATCTCAGGTGCCATAGATATCTATCGTTTGGACTATCCCTAGGTCGTTTGGCATTCACGTTTTGCTCGATAGTTAGAATAGGTACATCAATATGTAGCTGATAAAGACCATTAATAAGGAAACCATTTGCAATTTTATTTCTTTCATAAAGAATGTTACAATGGTCCTTAAAGAAGGTAATCACATAGCCTTCTTGTGCTAAGCATGAAACAGAAATCAAATTCCTGCTAGCTGCAGGCACATAATAACAGTCTTTCAAAACTAAGTCTAAACCAGATGGTAATCGAAGAGGGTATGTTCCCACGGCTACTGCAGCAACTCTTGCTCCATTACCGATGCGTAGGATCATGTCTCCATCCCTCAGCCTCCTGCTATCCTCAAGACCCTGCATGGAAGTGCACAGATGAGCACTAGAACCAGAGTCAAGCACCCAACTGGATGCAGAAGAAACCGTAAGGTTAGACTCAATAACGAGCATACCTCCAGAAGGACCTTCCTTCTTGTTCTTCAGGGTGGCCAGGTAAGTAGGGCAGTTCCGCTTCCAATGGCCGTCGCTGTTGCAATGGAAACACTTTCCTTTGACATCGGCCTTCTTCTTCGGCTTCTGCCTTCTTCTTCTTTGATCCTTCCACCTTTTGCTTTTTCACAGACTTCTTTTTCTTTCCATAAGACTTTCTTTTGGAAGAAGTCCGTTCCATAGCAAGAACTGAGCCTTTAGAACCTTTCATAGAAAGCTCAGCGGTGAACCAGCATATTCATTAATTCGGCCAAGGAATTTTGAAGTTTATGCATGTGGTAATTCATGATGAATTGCCCATATGCATCAGTCAAGGATTGCAGAATAATATCGTTCTGCAGATCCAAGTCTAACTTCACACCGAGCTTCTCAAGCTCTTCCATGTCCTTGATCATTGCATCAGACAGTGATCTTGGACTGACTGCCCATCACGCATCTTAGCCTTAAAAAGTCATTTCGTGACTTGATACTTTGGCTGCGCGACTCTGTTCACCAAACATCTCCTGCAGGTGAGCCAACATTTGGCGAGCAGTCCCGATATCTTCATGTTGGCGCTGGAGCTCATCAGACATCGAGCCCAACATGTAATATCTGGCCTTATTATCTTCGTCTATCCATTTTTCCAGAGACGCTCTCTGTTCAGTGGATGGACGGGCTGGTAAGGTGGGAGGGTCCTGGTCCAATACATGGGTTAACTTCTCAGAACCCAAAATAATTTTGTAGTTCCTGAGCCAATCTTTATAATTGGGTCCGGTCAGTCTATGTGTGTCCAGGATACGTGCCAATGGGTTGGACGCAGACATTTTTCCTGTAGAGAGTCAAAGATTCTAGTTAGATACTGTAATTATGACTTGACCAATTTATTTAGGGAATTTTATTTTTAAACAAATTAGCTCCCACTATTTTCTCGGATCCCTACACTCCCTCTGTAGAGATGCAAAAATCTCCATGATTAATGATTTCTAGTGGGTGGTGCGGTCTCACCAACTGACTCATCACCTCACCTAACAGTTATTGGTGATGGGTTAGCCAATGAGTGAACAACTCTTGTTCAATGATTCTCTAATCATGGTGCACCCAAACTTGGTCTCTAATTCATGAATCTCACCGTATCCGAAATATTGATCCACTCCTTAGTTAAGTCAGACCCACCATTTGCATAGACTGGATTCCTAATTGAGTCTCTCACCGTATCCAAAATATTGAGCCCAACTCATCCTCCAGCCCATAGCATCCAATGCCTAATAGACATGGTTGCATCTTTTCCGGTGCAACTGAGCCACTGTATCCAGCCGAGAACAATCAACCCCGGGAAGGGCCCGCACATCTACAATGGTGGAAGACCTCAGACTTAATCTTTTCTTAGGGAGAATTGATTCAGGTCTCATTAAACTAGACTTGTCATAGTCATAACAATTATGACTAACCTAGTGGCATGGGTTAGCTCGGATTATTGACCACCTCAGATCAGAACTGTGTCAACAGATATGGCCAGGTAAGTGAGACCGGTGGAAGGGAATATGCCATTAACTCGTACAAGAATGCATTCAGGTCGAGTAGCTTCCAATTAAAAACCAGTCGGTCGTATGTGCCAAACTTACCTTAGACACCAAATTGTTGAGTCAGAACCAATTGGGTTAGCCTACAATCCAGACTCTAACCTCTGAGCCTAATTAGGTCTTGCTTGATCGTGACTCGATCTTGACCCAGACTTAATCCTATTAGGCTGGTCAATTTAAGCATTGTTGATCCCATCTAACCAACTCTTGATTCGGTTTGATCAACCGCTTAGACCTAATTGAGCTACCCAAGCCCGAACCCAGTATTATGAATATGTCTTAGATCTGAAAATTCTCAATTTTAGACCTAATTAATATTTCCATAATCTTAATTCTTAATTAAGTAGGGTTCATAAACAAAATATGCACAATAAATCCTAGGGTTTCAGGATCTAGGGTTTTGCAGAAAGTAAGTTTTGGATTTCTGATTAAGGACGAACACGCAGCACCCCTACACATCATAAGAACACCCCATCGAATGGGAAGGAGAGGGCCTTTAAACCCTTCTTCATTCTTATGACCGGACGGCCAAGAGGAACGCCTTAATCAGGAACATGTAATACTACAAAACAGTTTTAGATCTATATCATATATCTCATATACAAATTAGATCTAATCATGGCATATTTTGCATACATCTCATGTATCGAATCATGCATATTTTCAGATCTAAATTATCTCATAATAATCTAAAAAATTAGATTTAAATTGATCTTAATCAAAATAAATTCTAATCTAGACAACTTATGTAGAACTATTCTACAACTAGTCTAGACATGCATCAATCATATCTCATATGATATTTAAAATTAAATAATTTTTATTTACTATTTTTTAGATGTTATTATAATAATTATAATATCAAAAAATAGTAAATAAATAGATCTAAAATATGATTTAATCAAATTAAATTAAAAACATGCAAGACTATTCTATAGAACTATTCTATTTTAGAACTAGTCATGCATATTTTCTAATCTTAGATCCAAATCATTTAATTTTAATTTTTTCTGATTTTAGATCTGATCACATCTCATGTGACATCTAAAATCACTTATTTTTTAATTAAAATAAATTTAAAATTAGATCTAAATACTTTTAGAACCTTGGCTCTGATACCAGTTGAAGGAAAATCCTGATTTCCCGGACCAGGTTCGTTCAGATCTGATCAGATCAAGAGATATATTTCAAAAATTTTTTCTCTTTGATCTAAATCAGATCTGAGAATATTTTAGATCTAATTCTTATTATTTTAATAATAAAAATAAAATATAGATAAATTAAATCAAATTTAATTTACCTTGATTTGGGTAATCCTATTACCCGTTGATGATCCTGTAAGCAGCGGAAGGTTCTGGATCTAGCCACGCAAGTGCCTGGCCTCTACCGGTATCCACTCAGGCTTGGATCTGGAGATCCTCTTCTTCTCTATCACATCTCCAAAAATTAGATCTGGATCTGATCTGGAGGATCTTCAAAACTCTTTTGAAGATCAGCAGTCGTCCTTTGCAGCAGCGCAGCCTTCTAGCTTTCTGATCGCCTTTCTCTTGATCTGGATCGCACCAACCAAGATCCAAAACTACTTTTGGACATGGAGAGGAGAGGGAGAAGATGGACTTGGCATGGAGGAGGAGAGGAGAGGCAGCCTTGGGGTGTGGGAATTTTTTTATATGTTTTTTGAGTTGGGCGCAGGGTCTTATTTATAGACTATGCGTGATCCAACTCCTCTTCTTCCCAACCAATCACAACCCTTTGTGAAATCAGATCTAAATCTGATTGGTGGGAATAGAGTCCCTTGGATTCCTCCTTAGAGGGTGCCTAAGACCAGTCAAAGTTGGTTCTTAGGAGAACTCTAATTGGAATCCAAAAAGGAGATGGAGTCCCTTGTCCAATAGGGACTCCTAGGCACCTCAAACTTTCAAAAGATGGATCAGTCAAAGGTAAACTCAAACAATTTCAAATGGATCAGACAACTCTTCTAATTCGAACATCTAGAATAATCGATCATCAGAAATTGATTCTTCAATTGAACTTCCAAAATCCACCAGTGATACAGAATCTAGCAGTATATGGTGGCAACCCATCAGAGCTGAATGCGAACCTCTTGGTGCAGCTACCTGTGTGATTAAGTTCTTCTATCTTGAGCCCCGATCAGATTAGGGTTAAGGTGAACTCGTCAAACCCTAGTCTTCTGTCATATGATGTAATCATTCGATTCAAGTCCAATGTGAAAATCTAAATAGAAACTCTTTCTATTATTTCACTCTGCCATGGCCATGGGCTTCTGGACTTGATTCTCATGATCATCATAGGGCTGCTCCTCTACCACCGAGGTAGATAGATTCCATCTTGATGCAATCCAGTTCCTACAATGAACATGCTATAGCCAACATACACCTCAGGGTTCCATATGGCTAGGAGATCCGAGTAATGGTGTAGTCAAACTATAACACCCTCAAGGTGAACTGTCCGATGCATCCTCAGGTCAAAGAACCAGACACACTACTGCAGCATCGAGTCAGTCATTGACGAGAAGGTAGACTTCCTAATGACTACTCGAGGTGGTCACGCTCAGTGCCCTCGTTCTCTAACGAGTACCTGTACTCTCGCTCCGGTGTCTCCACACCGTAGACTCAAGACTCATCTACTAAAGAGAAGCGATTGTACACCAACCTTCCGGATCAATCACCATCCTCGTGATGATCCTATGGTCGGGAAGCATTTTATGAGTTAATAATGATTATTCATGTCTTAAATTTTCAACTCTTGAAAATATGAATTATCATTACCATTAACTCAAAGGATGTATCACAGACACTAAATACACATATGTGATAGAAAATAACCCATTTTATTGATTATAGTCAAAATTATAATTTTGCCCCTAGAAGTGTATTACAAGTGTCAGCCAATTCTGGCTTCTAGGGCACATATATCTAACAGATGACTTCGACAGGCCTACTTTCTTTCATGTGAGCCAAGATTACTGTAAATTATTTGTCATGTAATTCTTTTGAAGTAATTTTTAGAGTTTTCCTTGAGATATTTGATCTTTATTCTATCATCTTTTGATCTTGGTTGATCAAATGCAATCCATCTAAAGCCGGTCAAAGGATCCTTCAAACATTGGGCCGATCAGAGGCCAGGCAGATCAAAGGCCATTCAAACATCGGACTGATCAAAGGTTGTGCCAATCAAAGGCCATTCAGACATTGGGTTGATCAAAGGCTAGGATGAACAAAGGCCATTTGTTTAAAGCCGATCAAAGGCTTCTTCAAATGTTGGGCT